>NETT01000007.1:112028-126919 GCA_003449175.1 Ceratocystis smalleyi | reverse complement strand
CCCCCCCCCTCTCCCCACATCCGCGTTTGGCTTCTCAATTGCTAGTGATTGAGACTTCAACGCGCTCGTTCCCTACCGCCCTTTGCGGCCTCTTTATCTCGACTTTACACTTGATCACGGTTTATACACAATGTCTTCTTACATCAACACCACCACCAGTGGCTATGCCATCATTGGTGTGCTGACTGTTCTGACCTTGTTCCTCATGTCAAAGAAGCAGCAGCCTGCCGCGACCCCCATGGTCGCCCGCGTTGCCTCTGCCGGACCTACTGCTGGAGCTTCAAAGGCCAAGAAACAGCGCTCTAAGGCTTACTCTACCAAGGCTGCTGCTGCTGCCCCTGCTGAGCCTAGCCCCAAGCCTGCTGTCATCTCTAAGGATTCTACCGGAACCACCAAGGACGAAATCTCCAACAGTGAATTCGCCCGCCAGATGGCTGGTCTGAAGGAAGGCACTTCTCTTGCGGCCAAGACCACTGCCCCCAAGTCCAAGAAGAAGTCCAAGGCCAAGAAGTCCAAGGCTACCCAGGAGACCGATGTGGATGATGAGGTCACTGCCCCGTCTACCAGCACCGGCAGAGACGCTGATGATGACCAGTCGCCCGCCACTTCGCCCGATGTCAAGCCTACCGACTCCACGGGTGTCGCTGACATGCTCGAAAAGTCTGGTGCTGCTCCCAGTGTCCTCCGCCTGACTGACACCGCCACTGCTCCCGCCAAACCCGTCAAGGCTGCCAAGGCTGAAGCCCCCGTTGAGACCAAGAAGCAGCGCCAGAACCGCAAGAAGGCTGAGGCGGCCAAGGCTCTTCGTGCCGAGACCGAGAAGGAGCGTCAGGCTCAGCTTGAGGCTCAGCGCCGCACTGCCCGCATCGCCGAGGGTCGTCCTGCCAAGGATGGTTCCCAGTTTGCTGCCCAGCAGAAGGCCTGGACCGAGGCTTCCCCTGCCGTCACTGCTGCTCCCTCTACCATGCTTGACACCTTCGAGGCCCCTGTCGCTGCTCCTGCTGTCAAGACTGAGAAGTCTGCTCCCGTTGCTCTGTCGGAGGAGGAACTGATCGAGATGGCCAAGGAGAACTCTTCAGAGTGGAACACTGTCAACAAGAAGGCCAAGAAGGTCAAGAAGGTTGCTCCCGTCGAGGAGGCCCAACCTGAACCCATTGAGACAAAGACCTCGTCTCCCGCCGCAAATGTCTCGGTCCCCATCTCCAAGCCTGTTGCCAATGTCAGCAAGCCCACGACCCTGAAGTCATTTGGCTCGTTCACCGCGCTGTCTGCCGATGAGAAGCTTCCCGAGGAGTCGGAGTGGGATGTGTAAATTAAAAAGCCCGGCATGGCGCTTACACGTCTGTTTCGGTGACCTGTGTCACCTGGACGGCAGGGCAGAGATATTATAAGGGCCGTCGGAGGACCGGATGGTATGATAGACTGTTATTTCCAGCAAGTGGTGATAGCCAAACAATGGGGGCTTGGTCGTTATTGGTTGTTCATTTTCGTTTGCCTTGTTTTACTTACACTTTGATCTTTCGTTGACGTTGCTTGTGGTTGTTGATCCACGTAGATAAACCATGCCTCCTGCATCTATTATCACGTTTGTGTTTATGGGGTTCTCCTTGATTTTCGGCGGTGATTATGGTGGCAGGACACATAATTTTGCTACGACGCCTGCCTTTCTTGTTTATTTTTGCTGTTTTTTTTAGGTTTCTTGAATTGTCTTTATTTTCTGAATCAATCCCTGGGTGTGCATCAATGTGACCGTAGTTCTATGATGGAGACAAAGGAGGTGCTAGTAGATTAACCCGTTTCTGTAGCGAGAACAAAAGGGGGGGATAGAGGATATGATGAAGATGCAAAAGGAGGTAGGGCATACACTACCAAAGATTCGCAAGTGGCCACACACATGCTACTTGGAGAGCAGACAAAACCCCGTAATCCGTACCAACCATGTTCAAACATTATGGACAGCTTACAGACCATTGTACCTCCAGACGTCAGATGTCCCATCTATCATTTAATCTCGGTAATTCCAATAGGAGTCCAGTATGTTCATGCCTGCCTGGATCCAATCGTCAGGCTCGTTGCACGCTTGACTCGAGAGCCTCTTCTCATGACAGAGAACATCCGCCTCTGCTCATCTTCAACGACGCGCGTCTCAGGCATCATAGTGCGTCGTTTGGCCGGGTGTATATTCCATTAGACATAGAGTACGTGCAAGTCCAGGATTTCGGCCAGGCAGAGTGCGAACCACCCACTGACTGACTGAACTGGAAATTCGACTATGCCAGTCCAACAAACAAATCATCACTATTAGCAATAAAGTCACAAAGCTTCCAACTTGGTGACTCTTCATTCTCGCTCTCGCCCTCACTCTGGCCCTCATTCTTACTACCCAATCCACCAATCCACCATACCACTGTATATTTCATATCTCAGAAGCCCATGCACAGCCTGTCAACTTGCACATCCGCCACGGGCAAACTCAATGCCAGGAGAGCGTGAATAACAGACGAGCAGACGGCGGTCTAGCTATAAACCCGAGAAAGAAGATAGGTGTCAACTTTCTACACCCTATGTGTTTTAGTCGCAAACAAAGGGATACGAAGCAGGTCCACGGGATTCTGGTTGAAACATTGGTCAAAAAAAGAAGAGAACGTTATGAACATTCCATGAAATCAGTCCCTTACGTTCTAGAAACACCAGCAACTGACGTGGTGAAGTGGCATCTTAAGGGTTATACACGCTGGCTAACATGTCTCTAGGGTTATTTCTCTCATTACCACAGTCCAATACTTGCAAAGACGATTGTGCTATGGACCAAGCGAACATGGTAATGGTGTGCGTTATTATTAGATAAAAAATGGAATTCTTAACAAGAAGCCCGGCTCTTAATTGCCCACATGCCAGAATAACCCTCCGTTACAGGCTCGTCTGGCCTGGCCACACACTCGACTACTAACGTTAGAGGACAAAAAGCAAATGCTAGTTTTCGTGCGCTCGTGCCACCAAATGTTCTGTTATGGCCGGTTGCAAAGATGTCATATGACGCCCTGGAGGAAAGGCTGGGGATTTTTGTAGAGAATGATGGTATGCAGGGTTAAAGAGGGAGGAACGGAACAAGCAGAAGAGTTAGGCCATAGAATAGGATGATGTATGTACGCTGGCCAGTGGTTGCTTGTGTAAGTAGTCGTACTGTACCGTACGTATGGTATTCTATGCATTAGATGCAGGATATAAAGAAAGCCCTCAAGCGTGGTGTGATTCCCCCTCTTGAGACGCTGCTACACACAAAAAGCCGCAAGTCATGGAGTTGATAGAGCGTGTGTGCAAGCTCGTTAAAGAGCCAATTTGCCTTTTGCTTGTGCTTGACTTTGCATTGTCGGTTATCATCCATGATGGGCCACCGTAGGATATTAGAAGGGGGTGATTTGCAGGGCTTTAGTCCAGTTTGAGTAAGTTGTCGTGTCTTGTGGTAGGAAGGTTCAAATTGCGGTCTAAACTTGTTTGGGGAAGAGTGTTCTTTGATGGCTTGAGTTGCTTGTTGAGCTGCTTGTACAGCTACTCTTAATTGCGACTGGGTCAGGATAGGCAAGCTCGTTGTTTCTCTCTCCCCGTATCTGTCATCTTGTCTACCATGTTTGGACGGCTCGGCATTTCCATCACAACGAAACGAAGAACTCGGGTATGGAATTTAAAAGTCGGCTGTCCTTGTTCATTACCCGACTCCTGAGCGTTGAGGAACAAGCGGAACCAAGAGCAAGAAAGGAAACATGCAGAGGCCTATCGCTAGGAGTCTCATTTTGGAGAGGCGGGGATATCAAAAAAGAGAGCAGGGTCTCTGCCTCGCTACAAGGTCTTTGGCCAGATTGTGGCTCGTGTGTTGGGGTGGCAGGCTAGAGGTAGCGGTGTCGCAGTAGAGAGATTGAGACGTGACGGAATAGAGCCTGGTACCAAAATTAACTAAATTCAATCCATGATAAAGTGCAGGTATTGATTATCGGATACTCGCGACTTGGGGCGTGGGAACTTTGCCCAACAGCTTTACGATCCAAGTTACCCGGGCCATCATGACCTCACGATGAACAATGATGCCCTACCCATCCCATCCACAAGCTCCCAACCACAGGCCATTCCCTCCCGCCCCCCTCCCCTTAGCTTGCTAGTAATACTGCGAAATGAGATATTGTGGAGAAGCCAGAACTATGTAAAGGCCGTCCTGTTCAACCCGGTCTCCTCCCCTTTATGTAGCTAATCTGCAGTGCTTCTCAATGGCGTTTGTCTTGTCCTCTTCTTTGACTTGCACTTTGAAATGGTGAAACGCCCGTGTACAACCAGTGCCTTTTATCGTGTGCTGATATTCTCTGTGTTCTCTGTACGGTCTTCTTGGCAATTGGAAGGGGCTAGGTTTGTGTCTGAGTTGTTGCAAAGGATTTGGTACGTAGTAGGACGTACAGCATAAAATGCATGCATATATAACAACATGCGCATTTGTACCGTACGCACCCACTTGAGACAAGGAGAAACAGTCGGCGACTCAGACCAGAGACGTTGCACATTCTTCGACCTAAGCTGTGTCTTTTCTTGTGTCCTCTGAGCCAACGGCCCCTTGCCGCCAATGTGGCGCTGTCTTCCATACCAGCCGAGATCTTGTTCTAGTTATGTGCTGGCTGGGGCAAGGACTCATTGGAAAAACTATACATAGATCTTAGCACAAGGCAAGGTGCTGGCATGTAATGGCTGTAGTAGTTTGGGCTTGGAGCCAGCGACCGCTCTGGGATTTTGGTTTATTTCCCCGTCTGCTGTCCCCTTTCAGGGACATGGCCTTGGGTTGTTGCTCTTGTTATTATCATCCGTTTTACTCTTAGGAAGAGCAAAGAAAAAAAAGGAAGCCAAGAAGCGGCGGGGAGGAATGTGCACTAAGAAAAGACCAGAGACTTTGAGACCGGAGATTTCTCATACACGGTATGAAAACGAGCGGTGTTTTCTGGACATGCGCAAGAGGGCGGCACTTGCAGCAACAGTGTTAGGGCAATAAGGAATGCGAGGAAAGCATCACCAAGTCAAGGCCATGGGCTAAGTGGTAGAGGCAGCGACACTAGCAAGCTGTTGTAACAGTAGACGCCTGTAAGGCACAAGTCAAGCCGGGACTCTTTGACGGGCTACAAAGAACTGAAGGGCCATAATCCCGTGTAAAAATAGACTAGCAGGCCCATCACAGCCTCACAGACTGCGGTGGTGGGTATAGTCGTCTGCGTGCCTATTGTTTGTTTCTGTCCTGGCTCCCTGGCCTATATTTTTGTCTTGGGGATCGCGTTGATGTTGCCTCGCCTCGCCTCTCCTCGCCCCCGCCTCCACTCGAGGTCGGGTTCGGGATGCTCACGGTGGTTGTTCTGCCACCCACCTGCACTATCTGTCTTTTTTTTTCTCTCTCTTTTCTTGTATTGGAGCAGCAGGCCTGCCGTGGTTTCCCGAATGCTCCGAGTCGAAAGGCTTGTGGGGGGGGGGGGAGGGGAAGACGAGGGGGGACAAGCCAGCAAAAGTGGCACATACTTGTAGTGTGGGATGTCAACATCGTCGTCTTCAAGCTCAAGCCTCTCTTCGTGCTTGTAACCCAATTAGTCTGGCCTTTAACATGCTCACACCAGCAAGTCCCGTCCCTGGTGCCACTTGCCCTCCCACCTTTCCCCTTCCATTGTCGTCTCGCCTACCCACCAATCAATTAGCGCACCCTGGGCTTTGTGGCCTACGGGGGTGATTTCCAGTGAGCCTTCCATGAGCCCAAAGCAAATCACCCGCTGTTTTGTTCCCCTGTTTGTGTGTTCTTTGCATTCAAGAAATCCTACAGGACGTAATGCGTGTGCCGGTTTTACAGTTCAGTCGGGGCTCTTTTATTTATATTTATTCATGATTTTTCAGGTTCTATTAGGCTTTCGCCTTGAGGCGTTTGCGAGCGAGTAGCTCGGTCAGATCAAGTGTCAGGAGGTGAACAGAAGGGTGGTGGTGATGGCGGTACTGTGGTCGTGGCAGTGGTAAGGTAGAAACGACAGAGAGGGCGAGAGAGAGAGTAAGACACAACCAGTCACAATAAATTCTCTTCCCGGACTGGATGTCAAAGGAAGTTGCTTGTTCTGGAGTTGTCTCACGTTCGTTCTTTCCTAGATTCTTCGAGTGCCCCTTTCTCTTGTAGGCTCTTCCTGCCCTGTCCGGTCCCCTTCTTCCTCTCTTTGTTTGAGTTGTTTGGCTGCACCTTTGCCTTGTCAAAACTGTTGGCTGTGGTGGGATCGCTCAAGCAGCTAAAACCAGGTAATTTCCTGCTGCGACCAACGCTCCTTCCTCCTTTTTTTTTTTTGTTTCGTTCTTGCCTTTTTTCTTTTCTTGTTCCTCTCCTTGTATTGCGTGGGCTTTCTTTCCTCTTTATTGCCGCTTTTCCTTTCGTTAACGCCGGGGACAAAGTCCAGCGTTTTCCATTTTTTTCTATTTTTTTTTCTTTTTCTTTTTGTTGCAGAGCCATCGTGTTGTTCGTTGTCTTCTTCATTGCTTCAAACCTCATACTCTATTTTCGATTTTCTGAATTTAGGGAACTCTTTTTATTGTCCTTCTTTAATTGTTGATATTTCCATTTTATGAACTTCTACGATTTAAAAACCCTACGCAACGTCATTTTTGTTCTTTCTTCTCTCGCGCGCTGTTCCGTTGCCACCAACTGCCAGTTTTTCGCCTGTAAATCGAGCACTGAGGAAGCACTGAGCTGCGTCAAACAGTAGCATTCAATAGCCCTGAAAAGCTCCCCCCGTCTTTAGTCGCCCAATCTAAACTTGTCCTGCTTGGCCTGCGTCTCCTCGGTCAGTCGGCTTGGTCACCATCGTTTCTCTCAATTGTCTGGCGTTCTCAGCTTCGTCTCTGGCTCTATTCGCTTCCTGTCCTCGTTGGCCTCGGTCTGGTTTTTATCATATGTCGAAATCCACGCTACTGTTACTACGCATATTATCTCCTCTCCTCCAGGTTATAAGCCATCCCGACCCGAACTGCCATTCGTAAAGGCCTGGACTCCCACCACAAAGCCATCATCTTGCATTAGCGTTGCGGCCCACGCTGCTTGCATCCTATACACCATCATTTTAGCATTTTGGAACCGTGTGCAACCACGATAATCTCTCCAAGTGGAACTTGACGAACTGGTGCTAGCTAGCTAGCCTCCTGCGGCTCAGTAGGAGCAAGACGCCACGCCACTTGAGCCAAAGTGCTGTTGAGCTTTGTTTTCGGCTCACTGTAATACTCTTTTATTGTCTTTACTTCTCTTCTACGCTTCTGCTGCGGTGCATCGTTCTTCCAATTTCGTGTGCTCGTTACAAGCTTTTCCACGATCACAGCTCGGGGTAGCATCTGCAGTCACGTCACAGCTTCACGCATAACCCATATATTCATTCCTTCATTGATGCCGGTGTAACAGTTTATTCTTGTCGTTTATCGGCGTCTCTGGTCTTTTAGCTGCAACCCAGGCATATCCGCCAACATCGCACACGCTCTGCGAACTTCTCCAATCGTATTCCGCATAGGGATTATTAGCCGCCCCTACACATCAAATACAGCGGCAACCATGGCGTTGGCCACCGGTCTCCAGTCGCTAGCATTTTATGTATTGGCCTGCACGCCATGCTACCAGGTCGCTACCATGCGACAGGAAAAGAAGAAGGCTAAGCGAGACCTCAGAGCCCGTGCTATTCTCGAAAAAGAACGCCCCGATATGTACATGCACCCGCTCCCGCAACAAACAAATGTCTTTTGGTCAGAAGAAATAAGTCTTGGCCCAACCTTCAACAAGGCCGGTGCTGCGTCGGAAAAATCACGCGCCCTGTTAGGGAACTCTAGCAAAGACAGCATTTCTGCGAGTACAGCCCGGATAGGCACGAGCGGATCGGGCCCGAATGTTTTTGATAGCAGCTCGGAGACTGCTTTGGACAGTGTAGCGGACTCGGAATCACATCACAAGAAGACGCGATATGAGCGTATAGAAGAAGAAATCTGGGGCCACGAACTGCTTGGCAAGGTCGGCGACGCTGTTTCTAACGTGGGCAAGAATGTCTCACATGCTAGCAAGAAGATGAGTGTCGCCCTGGGCATCGATAAGAATGAGACTGTCGACAAGAGCGACGACGATGACTTCCGAATGCCCAACAATCCTCCTGTCAACGAGTACCACCCGCCAATTGTCACCAACCGCCCTACCAAACGGGCTTATCAATGGATGTTGCAACCCCCCCCTCCTGCCAAGTTCATGGATGGCCGTAGCACCGTCTCTCGTGCCCCAAGCACGGCCAGTGTTGGTACCGTTGGCACCAATGGCAGCCGCTCCACACACCGCCGTAACAAGGGCTCATCGCCAAAATCCAGGGACCCTCGAAAGATCACACCCCCGTCTACCCCCACGCCAGCCAATATGTCGGAGGCCGATCTGATCAACACCGTGCTAGGCCAGCCTAAGAGCCGCGCCGAGCTGATCAAGCGGCCTGGCACAGCGGACTCAGGTTCATCATCTGACATTGAGGTGGTAAAGCAACGCCGCCGGACAGTGCGCTCTAATACTGCCAAGGACACCGATGGCGGTGGCGTTGGCGGAAATGCCTCGCCAGAACACAGACGTCGCAATTATTCTGGCTCATCTTCGGTACATAGGACCCCGCGTCATGAGCGCGATGCTTGCAAGTCTTATGAACCAACGACGCCCATGACTATGTCGAGTACTGCTCCAGTCCTGCCGCATGTCGTGGTCTAAGTAGCTTTCTGTGGCGGTGAGAGAGCTCTGTTAGTCTCTCTACTTATGGGAGGGGGGGTGTCCTAGCGGGCTAGTTTGGTACAATTTGCGCGTTTACTGGCACCTCGTCCTGCAGCTATGATTTGTTTCTTGTTTCTCTGCGTTTTACAGCCTCGGTCTAGCGAATCTGCCTCTGTTTTGCGTTTGCCCTTTTCTCTTCTCCTGTTTATTATTTCCTTGCTTGCCTTCTATTTGCCTTGGATTGACTGCATATTTGATTTTCTTTACTGGTATTGGCTTTCTTCTATCACCGGAGTTGGAGTTGGTTTTTGGGGGGGTTGTTCATCTACTCCTGTTCTTCTGTCCCTACGTCCAGTTTCTTTTTTTTTCTTTTCCATTCTTTGGCTCTCTCATCTTCAAACGGTTTTGATACAGAGACCCTTGGTCAGGGGCTCTGGAATGGCCATATATGTGGCAAGCAGTCATGCATTTGGCTACATACATGCCTGTCTCCGGTCCTTTTCTCTTTTTTTTCTACGTCAATGGAAGTGGCCGCAGTTCTTGTTCACGTTTCAGCATAGCGTAGCATCATTAACAATAGTAGTAACCCATGATTATGAGCTTATTGTCAAGTTTTCTTTCTGTTGGTTGTGCACTAGAAGAGGACAGTTTGAAAGCTTTTTGGTAGATTTTACAAGTGCCCGGCAGGCTTGTGCGTGTATGTATCATCATCATAACCGACGTCTCATATCGTCTCGTCTCGGGTCGGGTTGTGTTGTGTTGTATGCATCGTTAGTTACGGCCAGATGGGTGTGATTTGCATGCCGGATCCTGATGCCATTTCACTCTCACAACGGCAGCACTTTCTTTCTTTCTTCTTTTTTTCTCTTTTTTTTTCGGAACAAACAGGTGCTTTAGTGCAATCCCATAGTTGTTATCCGCTTCTTCTCCTTGGTTCTCATAGGTGCATGCCGCCATCGGTATCCTCGTCGTTCTCTACCTCCAGCTCAGCAAGTCGCTGCTGAAGCCGTCTCTCGAGATCCTGCGCGTTATCCAGCGGGCTTGAGTTTGCACCTGCACTCTGCCGCTCGGCACCACTCTGATTCACGTGGATTTGGCCCCCCGAAATGGTACCAGTTTGAAACGTACCGTCAGACCATGCTGGATGCGCAGCCGCGATTCTGTTTGTTCCCGTGCCTGCGCCTGTGCTGGCAGTTCCATTTATGCCGTTTGAGGTCGGCGCGGTCGTTGTAGAAACCCCGCCAGCCGGCAAGGATGCATCTAGCGTCGATATGCGGACAAACTCCTCCCAGCTTGTGCCACGGTTCTCAATTTCGGCAGAGATCAACGCGATGCGGTCGTTCATGCGGGAAATAACCTCTTCATTTTCGCGGATAGCCTCGATGCACACAGGGTCAGCGTCGGGTCCTGTGGCGAATTCGTCAAGCTGCGCGTTGGATGAAACCAGATGCGCAATGGAGTTGCGGATCTCAAGGACCTTGAGGTATAGTGTAGACTGGCTGAGCTCGGTGATGGCGGCTGCGAAACGCTCGGGAGTGATAGGCGTTGTATCGGCCGTCATGTTCGTAGACATAGTGAGAGGATAAGCAGAAGAGAGCCTTTGGATATAGAAGCTACTGTACGCTCTTGGAAGTTCACGAACACAGAACTTTTAGCGCTGGCAGTAGCAGTAGCAGTAGCAAAGCATGACAAGACGCAAGGCTGACAATGACGAAGCTAACGGCTTGGTGGGGTTGTGTTTTAGGCGCACCCCCGCCGTGGGGCAGCTCAGCCTCGTGCCCAAAATCGCTACACCACCAACTAAACCTTCAGATCACGGTGCATTTTGCTTCCTTTTTTTCTGGACTGTTTGATTCAGAGGGCAGTGTAGCGTAGCCGCCTCCCTATCCATTTCTGTATATATTTCTTCTCCAGATAACCCCGACGCTTCGGGTATGCTTTTCTCCTGACGCTCGACTTGCTGTTGCTCTGCTCGTTTCAAAGTTTCTTCTATCGGTCTACTACCCGACGCTCCGGGCCCGTTGTGGCCGCCCGCAACAACTCCTCAATTACCGTGTTAAATCGATTGGTAACGAATCAACCGGCTCTACTGCCCATTTTGGCCCTCTATCAACGCTCGCATGAGTCTGCTTGTGTTCCCCGTTTCGTCGACCTCGACGACTGCCAGGCGGCTGTGCCTTCGAGCAACATGCCGACATTCCGGCTTGCGATCGGCGGCTGAGTCGACGACCCGTCTGCATTTGTCCAGCCTGGGTAGAACAATCAATCCCTTCCCTAGATACAGCACGCGCTGCGTTGCCCCCTCCGCCTCCTTGCGCGTCAACTGGCCCAAACATCCCGATGCTGGCAACGCCCTCTATCAGCGAAGAAATCTCTGGACTGACAATGTTGTCCTTACCATGTATGAAACGCTTCCACGGGACTACAAGGACACTGCAGGCCTGCCTTTCCGCAAGACCGAGCTTAGCATGGCCGAGGCTCTTGAGATATTTGGATCCAAGCTCTCGCAGAGCTCAGCAAACCAGCTCCTGATGATTCTCCACGGCCGTCGGGTTGCGGGTACATTAGACGACCCAGCCTACCGCATCAACACTGCCATGTACACGTCGGAACAGGTCTCTACTGGCTTGGAATACCTGCGTAAAACTGTGCCGGTTGATGAAACCTACAATGCTGGCCTGCGTGCCCAGGACGAGCTTGAACAGCTTGAACGCCAGATGGCCAAGGATGAAAAAGCCAAGCTGGCTGCAAATGCTACGACTGGCACAGACACAGCTACCCGGGGGGAAACTCCCCTTCCCGTATTTGACCCTGCACAGGTGGAGGTTAAGCCCGACCCCATTTATGGATACAGCAAATTTGATGAGCTTCGTGCCAAGAACAAAGCGCGTGCCGAGGCTGAGAACCAACGCCTAGCTGCCGAACAAGCTTCCCGGCCAGCCCCTATGCCAGGATCTCTACAGGAATATGTGCAAACTGGAACAATTACCGCTACCTCGCCCCAAATGCAAAAATGGGTTACCAATGCGACCGTCAGTGATCTGGAAGAAGCCCCTGAAACGTCCAAGTTCAACCGTGTCATGCCTACTATCACGCTGGCTATTTTGTTTATTGCTGGCTGTGTGGGATTTTCGCTGATCTACGAGGCGCCGCCAGCTGAAAGTAGGTTCTTTGTTGATTTGCGACCTGCTACGGCCTGCATCGGCACCATAATTGCTCTGAATACTTTAGTCTACATTGGCTGGCGCATCCCGCCGCTTTGGAGATTCATGAACCGCTACTTCATCATGGTCATGGGCATGCCTCGACCTATTTCGCTCTTGCTGGCTCCCTTTTCGCAGAGCAGCTTCTCGCATCTTCTGGGTAACATGGCCACACTGTACTTTTTCGGACCCCGCTTGCATGATGATCTTGGACGCGGCAACTTTATGGCGCTGTACCTGAGTTGTGGAGCTGTGGGCTACGCGGTGTCTCTGCTGTGGCACCCAGTGAACGTGGCGTCGTTGGGTGCCTCATGCGCTGTATTTGGTGTGATGTCAGCGTACTTTTGGCTACACCGCTTCGACTGCTTCAAGATCCTGAACCTGCCTCCAGACCCTATGGAGGGAGTGCCCGGGCTGGTGTTTCTGTCGTTTATCATTGCATTGCACATTTCAGCAGCAATGAGCAGCAGTAAGCATGTGGTGAAGCTAGACTTAGCGTCGCATTGGGGAGGTATTTTGACAGGCATGTTTGGCGTGCAGATGATGGAGTACTACGGCCGCACGAACGGTTATCGCACCAGGGAGGGACGTTTTAGAAGAGGGCCACCTGCGGAAGCTGAAAATGAAGCGCCCGATGGACAAGGTACGGTTGGGAGTGGTGGTCAGCCGGGCGTCAAGAAGAAGACCGAGTCTATTGAGATTTTGACGGGTGAGAAGGCTATCTAGATGTGTGAAGATTATGTCAGAAAGTGTGGTTGGGGAGGGGGGGAGGGAAGAGACTTTGAGCTTTTCTTGTTGCCTTGTACAATAAACACTCAGTGTGCAGATGTCCTAGAAGAATGAGGACAAAGATGGGGAGGAGAGAGACATGTACCACTAGGAGTTTTTTTTCTTTTTCTTTTCTTTTCATTGCTTTTTTCTCGCTGCTTTCTTTTTTCTTTTCCTTTCCTTGCTTTTTTCTCGCTGCTTTCTTTTTATCTCATTTCTTACTGCCCAGCTCTCCTGCTAGCTACGGCCTTTTGATAACAGCGGTCTAGACGTTGCTACTAACACACACAGCTGCTCCCTTGTTTTGAATATCTTTTTTCCAGCCATAGGCCGGCCCTGACAATCTTCCACCCCCTCTTCTCTCTTCCTTCTCCCCTCTTCCCTTTTCCCGTTCTCCCGTTCTCCCCCGTTGGCTGGCTAGCGTACAATCCATCTGCTGTATGTATTTGCAACATGACGCGAACACACAAGAAAGAACAAAGCAGGCATAAGGGTTCTCTAGTAACACACGATAGCTCATATTTTAGAGCCTACGAGTTTTACAAGCCTACAAGTCTAGGATGGAAGCCTGGGGGGGCACAGACTTACACCCATAACCATGATTCATGCACATATCGCTATATCGGAGATACCTACACATCATCTTCTTCTTTTTCTCGATTGCCATTAACCGCGACCGGGGAGGGTGGCCCAGCTGCCCAACTATTTGGAATAATTCCTTCAGCAGAGCCAAAGCAACCCGGCTCTAGCTAGATAGACTGATGGTCAAAGGATTTGATTACTGGCTGTAATCTATAAGGGAGGGATACAGGGTCTATGCGGGCTGTAGAAGTGGAAATGGAAGTAGAAGTGGAGAGAAGTGCGAGCATGGGAAGCGGAGGAAGGGGAGCGAGGAGAGAGAGAGCGAGAGAGCGAGAGCGAGAGTGAGAAGGGGAGGGGAACGGGGATAGAGGATCGCTGGGAATTATGGAGATGAAGACGAAAGAAGACCTTGCTGATTGATTGGCGAGGCATTGTGAGCAAGTAAGACCTGGCTGGCTATGGCTCAAGCTCGTCTGCGACTTTACAAGAACATTACTCAATTCTCACTCGATCGTCCTTCCGCTGCTCATGTTTCTCGTGTCTGTCTGTCTGTCTGTCTGTCTGTCTGTCTGTCTCTCTCTCTCTCTCTCTCTCTCTCTCTTCCACCGCCTCTACGATTGCTTTCTACCTTGTCTTGTCTACTGGCGGTGTCCTCCTTCTCTCCAAAAGTGCTACAAGTATCACGCATCACGCATAGCGCACACACGCCTGTTCTGCAGCTTCCGAGGCATGTGTTGTGTTGGTGTTGTTCTCCAGCTCGACAAGGTATGGCTTCGCAAGACATTGTGCCGGCTTCCCTTTGTAGATTTCACTCTGGCTTTTGAGCCGCGGCCGCAGAACGAGGCGAAGGTTGCCGTCGTTGTTGCCGCTGCTGCTGCTGTTGTTGTTGTTATTTCTGGGTGGTGCAAACCGGAAAGCTGTATTTTGCTTCGTTGAATTAGCGGCAGAGCTAGAGGAGGTAACAGAAGGTCAATGGAAGTCGATAGTGGTTGAGCCAGACTACAACAGTGACTGAGCTGTACCTCCATGGTCCAAGACAGCAGGCATTAGTGTGTCTTGGGCTGTATAGTATGGCAGTAGTCCTTGCAGGCAGGAAAGGAAGCTGAAAAGATAAGGAGTACATGCCTGGAGTCCTTTTTCGCGAAATATTAGTGAGCGATGACATGGACTAGTGGGGTTGTGAGGGGGCATCAAACGACAGCTGAATAATCGGCGAGCCACAAGCCTGGTTTGGTGGCTCTGCTCTGTTCTCAGTCGCGGTTGTTACGCCAGAGGCGTGTGTTGCTGCTGCTTGCTGTATGTCTTAGAGTCTTCTGAGGTGCTATAATTGCATAGCCACATGATAACTTGCTTCTGCGACAGGCCAACAGAACAAAGGAAATCTGGCAACCATGCGAGCTGAAAGTAATTACAAAACCAAGCAACGACATGTAGACCGCACTGGTTGCATGACATGCGGTATCATGCTTACGACAACGAAAGGAGTTCCTGTCCCTTGTGCTGCTTGCTAGCTTGTCATGCAAGCATTAAGCACTTGCAAGGCGAGGCGGGGCGGGACACCGGCTGTCAAGGGC
>NETT01000007.1:39868-112006 GCA_003449175.1 Ceratocystis smalleyi | reverse complement strand
GGGGCTGTGTGTGTATGTGTAATTGAAGGGTTGTAGCTGAGCTGAAGAGCGCTATGCATGTATGGGGGGGTAGCTATTAGCCTAGCTTGACACCGCATAGGAAGGACATGTATGTGCATTGGAGAAGTGGAAAGGGGTGGGGGGAGGGGGGGAGGGGTGGGCATGCCACACAGCAAGCAAAAAGAGAGCAGTGGCGTCTTGCAGAAGATAGCGTCAGAGAAGCGCGGGCAAGACTCGCTATCGACACATATCTAACCGCCCCTTGTACTGCACTCCTGCGCTGCCGTCCCTTTGTTTCCGTCTTACTGATGTTCTGGTGTCTCACTTTTGAATCCAGGGCTTCTCACCCGTCATTAAAGGCAGTTGAATATTTTCCTTCTCTCCCTGACGTTGGCCAGCGCAAAACAGCCAGGCTGGATACGCAGCAGTCAGCAGCATCTAATGCTGGCTGCTAGGTTGGTCATGTATGTAGCTTCAAGCCACAGTCAAGAAAGGCAGGAGAAGGAAGAAACAAACAGAAATCCAATTAAAGCAGCTCATGAGTTGTCGGTGAGCGCTGGCCTTGGCCCACGGCTGATGTAGCCCAACACAGGTGAAAAGATACAGATGGTGCTCGAGGGGATGATGCATTGTGCGCATCGGAGGTGCCTCCTGGTCTAGACATGTACGCCCCACGACAACGTCTTTGCCTTTGGGCGTCTGCATGATACGCAGCCATATGCATGGGAAAGGCCTGCAAGTTCTCAGCTTGCCATTATTTGCTGGGACTTGACATCCTTAGCTGAGGTAAAGAGACAGATAAAGAGGCGTCATGCCTTGGTGGTGGCAAGAGTTTTATGAAGTTGCAGATTGCAAACCACAGTGGACAGCAGCTGATACAAGCTCACTAAAAGCTGTACGCGTGGGAGTGTCTCAAGAGCTGAGTGATAGTCGCTTGGTAAGCCATAAAACATTATTCGAAAAAGCACGGTGACGACATATTAGCCATGATGTGTCAAAACTTATCAAACTCTCATATGGTGATGACTGCTGTGAAATGAGCACTCAGCACTCAGCACCCACCCCCCCCCCCCCCTGTCTCCTACCTAGCTGTCTCTCCCGCGGACGATTCAGAAAGAGAAACAATAATTCCATTTTGCGCTGGCTTGGTCAGATGATTAAGTATATATACCGGCGACGACTGCTGCTCATCAATGCCACTTTCCTCCTACTCACTCACCATCCCACCATTACAGCTCACAACACTCTGCCTTGCCTTTCTCCCATCACACAACAACCAACTGCCAATCATCCACGCTCTCTGGCAACAGAAGACACCCAGCACAGCTGGCAAGATGGCGGCTTCAAGTATCGCAATGGCCTTTGGCGCTTCTATAGCCCGGCGGCCCCTTATGCCGATTCGCCACTACCGCTTCCTATCTCAGCTGACTTCACCCGTCACTGCAGATGTGCCACGCTCCCTCCCAGCTAATGCTAAATCCTCTCATGACACAAGACGGTCCGGCTCCGTGGCCGCTAGCGGCTCGAAAGCCATGTCAGCACCAACCCTGCCACGGCCACCAGCCCTCCCCCCTCTGGAGACGCCCAAAATAGAAGTCTCGCTGCCAACTACTATCAAGAGCCCGCTGGATCATCCGGACCAGTTTTGGCGCAAGATTCCAATGTGGAAGAACGTCGGCACACAAGAGTTCCTAAACTACCGCTGGGGTGTAAGTACAAGCTGCTCGAACAAGCGTGATATCACATGTGTATATGTGTATTTGTGCATATATATGCACATATATGCTCGCCACTCGCCGCGCTATGCATGCGTGGCTCGAGTCCTCAGGTGCACCTTTGAGGCGTGTCTCCGAGGCGCCGGTCTTGGCCCTTTAGGCTGGCTGACCTCGAAGCCTGCAAGCCTCAAGACTCAGTTGCTGACATAGCATCCCCCTCTCACGTTCCACAAATCTACTTGCTGTATCCTAATGTACAACTTACTAACGTGGCAAAATATGTCTTCATATACATCAGACGGCCAATGTTGTACAAGGCAACCCTAAGCTTCTCAAGTTCCTAACTTCAACACTCCCACCGACTCTGCCCAAGGTGCCTAGTCTGCCTGGCGCAGCTCAAGCCCCAGATGGAGCAACGGAGACTCGGGAGGAGCTGATCGAAGACATCTTTGCCGGCATCTCGGCCGCCACCATGGCGATACGAATGACGTGAGTAGCCAGCATCCTGGCTTCCGCCTTGCCCGATTCCTTCCGCTGCGTCTCACTCTTGCTGACTCCCTTCCCCTTGTATACAGCCCCTACGTCCTTAGTCGTATCGACTGGACTAACCCCCGCCAAGACCCCGTCTTCCGCCAGTTCATCCCCACCAAATCTAGCATGCTGGCGGACCACCCGAAGCTGGCCCTAGATTCTCTACACGAAACGTCTGATTCGCCGGTCAAGGGCCTCGTGCACCGGTACACCGATAGGACTCTTTTCCTTCGTAAGACCATCCGTTGAGCCAAACTCTGCCCTCCCCCTCCCATGACGTGGATATTCCCGCCGGATGAGGCACCACCAGCTAACCTATCTCCCAATGCCAGCTACTTCCGTGTGCCCCACGTATTGCATGTTTTGTACGCGCTCCTATGCCGTGGGCGCAAACACCGAGCAAGTGACCAAGGCCTCCCTCAAGCCCACCCGCTCGGCCTGGGAATCTGCTTTTTTCTATATAGAAAACACAACGACGCTGCGTGATGTTGTGGTTTCTGGCGGCGACTCATACTACATCCAGCCCGACCACATTGACATGATTGGAGACCGCCTGATCTCGATCCCACACATACGACGCTTCCGCTTCGCGTCGCGCGGCATGGCTGTCAGCCCAAACCGCATTCTGGACAAAAGCGATCCGTGGGCCGATGCCATCATCCGCGTGGCCAAGAAGGCTCGTCGTGCCGGCAAGCACATGGCGCTGCATACGCACTTCAACCATCCAAACGAAATCTCGTGGATCACGGAGATGGCGGCCCGGCGATTGCATGAAGAGGGCGTTACAGTACGAAACCAGTCTGTACTTCTCCGTGGCGTCAACGACTGTGTCAAGACCATGGGAACCCTCATCCACAAGCTTGCAAACAACAACATCTTCCCAGTAAGCAACCTGCCTCTTCTTTGCCACTACTTTCGCAGCAACACCAACTAACAGGCCTTGCTTCGCCTAGTATTATGTTTACCAGTGTGACATGGTAAAGAGCATTGAGCACTTGCGCACTCCCCTCAGCACAATAATCGACATGGAGGCATGTCTCCGGGGCTCCATAGCGGGCTTCCTCATGCCTCAGTTCGTCATTGACCTACCCGGCGGCGGTGGCAAGCGCCTTGCCTCAACCTACGAGACATATGACGCTGCCACCGGAAAGTACACTTATCTTGCCCCCTCGGTTACAGGCCGTGGCAAGGAGAGCAAGATCTACGAGTATTACGATCCGCTGGGAACCATTGGAGCAGTCCGCGGAAGCGGACTGGACAGGCTACTGATGCAACAAGCACCTGACGCATGAAACAGGCAACGAGCAACGGGTGAAGAGTGGTAGGTGGTAAATGATGGGTGACATATAGATGAATGATGACGAGTGAGTGGCTTTGGCTGGGCCACGAACTAGAAGTACTTGGGTATATCTTTGCTTTCGGTTTATTTCTTCCCCTCAATATTAATACTGTTCTCATATGCTTTTTGCCCATAGCGTGACCCTGAATATAGACACAGTCTCTCGTTCGCTCCGCCCCCAAGCGAGTCCCCAGTACACGGCACATGTAAATGAGCCCCTTCTCAAATTCCTCTTTGTCAAAATCCCAAACTTGGGCCGGCGTTTCATTCACAGTGTGCAGAGCTCACCCCCAGGGCCTAGCGATGCGCGTACGGCATATGCAACTCCCCCTCTCCACCCGCATACGAACGGCCACATGAACCTTAAGTAAAAGGACCGCAGTCGCAGTGTCTTTATGCACGCGCGGAACAGATACGAGGCTGCAGGATTTCGTCTTCACACAGCTTTGCTGCTTTGTCGTGCAAAGCCTAGTCTCGCACGTATGCATCCTTTGGCCAAAATGCCGAAACAGATACCACAATGCATGCAATTGTTTGGGTCTTTGCCTCCGCCCTCACCCTTCTTGCCCTTCCTGCGCATTCAGCCAGGCAGGTAGGTTAGAGAGTCGTGCTCGCAGGCCTTCCTCTTTGTCTCCCCCCCCCCCCCCACCAATCGTCGTCGCACACAAAGCCCGTCGCCGGATATGTGCGTCAGGCTGTTCGTATCCAACAGGAACTAGACCTTTTTTGCCCTTGGCCATATACCAGCCCAGCAAAAGGGACTCCAGCAACCACGGTGAGTCAGCTTCAGATAAGCATGTTTCATGTTTATACCAAGGACCGAGAAAAAGCACAAGAATCAACGGTGCAAAGATCAGAGACAAGATACTTTCCTTTGTATTTCCCTCCTTTTGTACGTGGCTGAGTCTAGGCGTCTATAGAAGCACTCCACATCACCTTTTGAAACGGTTGTCTTCCCAATGTTGCCCCCTTGGTGAGACAGTCTCCGTCATCCATCATGCAGAAAAAGACCTGCAGAACCGGAGGTTGAGGACAGACAGCTCGACATTCCGTGTAATATCCCGGGCTAAACCTACCTACATCCCAGAAATAGGGTTAATGGACCACGTAACCTTAGGATACGACAACAGTTCAACAACGGCCTGTGCACACCTATTTGCACGCACAGAGAAACGGCTATGAGGAGGCGAGCCCCGAGTTGCAGGAGAGGCCTGGGTTGCAGTGTAACAGCACGGAGTAGGTACCATGGCCACATGCTGCAATGCTTTGGTGAAGTCTGCAGAAATGTCTTCTTTCTGTGCGGTGGAGTGGGAATGTTGCAGTTGGCCAAGGTCAAACGAGAAACACAAAATGCCCAGCAAAGCTGGCAGCGCCCAACCGGGTCTTTCATAAAAAGGGAGAGGGGCGAGCTGTGACTTGGTGGTGTCTTGGACAGGCAAGTCCAGGAGATCAAGGCGGTAGCACGCTACGGGTTTCGGTTTCTTGCGTTGCATATGAGATGCCAAGATGCCCCATAGCCAAGCGCCCTGTCTAACCTTTGTCTGGAACCTTGGGCCAGGAGAGCGAGCGAGGCTTGGGTAGCTGCGAAGAAGTATGCTCTACTGTTTCTGCTAGTACTACGTTATGTTATGTTTCCTAAATGTTCTGCTTCCTTCTTCCTTCCCTCCGTCTTTGGCATCTGAGAGCCCACGCGAAGGACGCAAACGAGAAGAAAAAAAGAAGATAGCTAGAAAACACGGACCCCTACGAAGCCTCTCGCAGCCCGTCTAGCTTGTCCTTCTCAGCCTCTTTTTTTTTTTTTTTTGCCCATGATTCATGGGCTCATATTTGGCATATTCTAGCGCCAGGGACCACCCAGGTCTAAGCCCCCTGAACCATCAAAAGCAGAAGGGTGGGTGGGTGGCTCTTGTTAGTGGCTTTGTTTTCCCTTCCTTGGGATGCCGTGTTGTTCGGCGAACGAACGGCCGTGGCTTTCCCTTTTCTTGTTGCTGTGCAAGTCGAGGATCTCCGGGCTGCATGGCAGGAGAAGAGAAGGGAGGAGAGAAAGGTGCAGGAAATGATGGCTGTTTCTTTGGGAGATAGGCAGGCATAAAGTGAGCAGACTTAGGACGAACTAAAAGCAATAGTTGGGCGATCAGATCCCTTATATGCAGGTTGCAATGCATGCGTGCGCTAAAGCTTGCATAGCATTTGCTGCCGCAAAACCTTTGCTGTTGAGCTAAGGAATATCCTATCTTTTTTTTCTCTCCTAACAGGGGAGGCCAAGTTTACATATCGCAGCATCATAGCGGCGAACGACGAATAAGCAAGATGGATGGACATGTGCACAACACAAGACAGCATAATGCAACACCACACCACCTGTACGAAGCCCCCCGGATACCTGCATGGCCGTTGATCCACGATTAATAAGACCGCACACCGCAGGTCAGCGAAGGAATAAGAAGGGAGAATGCGGACGCTGAGTTGCTGTATGTACGAGGAAGTCGGGTGGACGCTTCGAGAGTTTACGAGAATGAAGGAATCCTGGAGGACTCGTGCTGCACACATTATGAAATCACATGTGGCTTTGCTTCCGTGGAAGTGACATGTTTGTGTGCTGAAGGTTGTGTCCTAAAGTCGAGAGTAGAACAAGAGGAAACTTTTAGCCGGCTGGTACGTAGGGGGCGGGAACATGGACTTGAGAGCTATGCGTAAGCAATGAGAGCTACGGTTGCAGAGTTACAGAGTTACAGTTATATGTGAGTTGCAATATAAACAAGACAGATGAAACCCCGTATGGACAGACTCGCGGGTTGGTGCTTTTGGATTTGAAGGAGAAGGGGAGGAGGAGCCAAGTCCTGTTTCTGAATGATACATGTCGAGCTGGTCTGTGTTCTTTTTTTT
Source organism: Ceratocystis smalleyi (assembly GCA_003449175.1). NCBI lineage: Eukaryota > Fungi > Ascomycota > Sordariomycetes > Microascales > Ceratocystidaceae > Ceratocystis > Ceratocystis smalleyi. The sequence continues at coordinate 105,535 of NETT01000007.1, read as the reverse complement.
CTTCTTTTTTCCTCTTCAATGTATGGTGCTTGGTTAGGTTGATGACCGGGCCCTTGCGGCTGGTAGCATGCAGCCAGTCATGTTATGGAGGGTTGAGGGATAGGGATAGGATATTGAGAGGTTAATTTCCTCGAGATCAATGCTTCTTCTTCTTTTTTTTTTCTTTTTTTTTCTTTTTTTCGTTTCCTTGCTCTCGGTGTACCACTCACTGCTTGCGCTTCCCGTTTATTTGCTTAGTTCCCCTTGAATTCTGAGCCCCCGGCCTGTGGTATTGTCTCGTCTTGGTAAACATCATACACCGTGTTTAGTACTTGACGAGGCATCGTGTCTTGTAATCCTCGTACTGGAACGGGCTTCTATAGTGCGGTCAACGATGGCCAGCCACCCAAACAGTTGCATCTCATTAATCCGTTGGCTCTCCTCCATGAGAAGAACCGAAAATGTCTCTTCTTAATCCCATTTTGACGGGGGCAACGTGCTGCGAGACAAAGTGGGTTGATATGGACCAGACTAGGTACATAAGGGCATGGGTTGCTGGAGGACACCAGTCAACAGCTGCAAGTACATAACGGCTAACGTCTGCCCTGGACAATGCGTGGCGAAGGGTCAGAGATACCTGGACCCGGAGCTTTGCTATATATATGCGCATATAACACATGTAGGGTGCACCAGGGTGGTTGCTCTGCTCAACCCTCAAACATGCAGTTGCCGTTTTTTCTCTTGCATCAGCTGAAGAAGGCAGGTGGTACAGTTATTCACTTGGCTGGTGGTACGGCCGGATTTGGAAGGGGGCTAGAGGTTTTTTGTTAGCAGCGAAGAACAAATAGAAGGAGAATGCAAATGTGAATAAACGGGGCAGTTGCTCGTTAGGAGAGGCAAAGGTCAGACGTGGCTTGCAGGTGCCGCGAACGCAGTAGTTGCGTTTCTTTGGCTTTTTTTTTTTTTTTTTGTTTTCCGTCCGATCTGCAGGCGTCCCTTCCTTGCGAGTGGGCGTTCTTTCCACTGCTCTTCGCCTTACGTTTTCCGAGGGCTAGGCTCACAAAAAGCAGGTGCGAGTATATGCATATGCTGGTTAATGCATGTATGTGTGTATGTGAATATTATATCTAGAGGGGTTGCTTTCTATAAACCCGTGCATCTGCTGCTATTGCTTCCGCCCTGCATACTTGCTTCTTATATCCCTCCCCATCCCCTTTGCACAATTATCTTTGGGCTGTCTCTTACCTCTGGTCTTCTATTTTCTCTGTCTATTGCTTTTCCCGTCGCCTCTTCCCTTTTCGTGCTTCTTGTTTTGTCTGTCGGTGCTGCTTTCTCATTTCACCCTCATTTACGCTTTTCTGCCCTGCATACTATTGGCCAATCCTTGCTAATTTGCTTCTGGGAGACAAGCAAGAGACTGTGCACTAAGAAACTACAAATCTATAGTGGCTCTCGCATTGAATCCCATTAATTCGACTTCTCTGGCAAGTCCAAGTCCACGTCTAACCTTGCCTTCCCCCCAAGGCCATCCAGGGCATCCGACCGCCTGTCCGTTCGCCCTCCACTCACTCTGCTTTCTTTTGCCCGCAAGGGGACGCCAAGAAACGCTCTGTGATTCGGCCTTGGCCCTGGCCTTCTGGGAGCTTCTTTGCGGCTAGCCCTAACACGGCCGTCCGCGCGAATAAGACGGTAAGAAAGCGTGCTAGCGAACCAGACTTTGGTGTTTTGTGGAAGAAGGCAGTCTGTTGCTGCGCTGTTACCGCCCCGTCATTAGTGGTATAGTGGTCCTGAAAGACCTGCTGCAATTTCTATTCTTAGTCTATCCAAAGTATCTAGTTGTCGAGAAACCCGGCAAGACGGACTGAGCAACAAAAGCAGACGAAGGCGCCAACTCTGGTTTCCTGCAACTTCCTGTCTATTGCTACTCGTGCTGCGTTTCTGTCTTTTGGCGTCTGTTATAGGAGATGGGCTATTGGTTGCCCACAGCTCATTCTCCATCTCTTGCTTTACTCTTCTTTCAACACTTCCTGTCCCTTGCAACGGCACAGCACCCCTCGCCTAATTCCAGCCCATTACGCGCTATACCAGCAACACCTCACATGCTTGCTTACTTGTTCACCTGTTACAGCCATATGTTCATTGCCCCTAGTTAAAAAGGAGGAAAAAGAAAACACAAAAGAAGAAAAAAAGAAAACGACAATTGCACATTGCACCTCGAGTAACAGCCGTCAGTCGCTGCCAATCTTAAGTTTTTAGGGCTTAAGCTCAGCAGCCACTATCACTGTCACTATCACATCACTATCCATTTGCCTCTACGACTGCACCAGCAACGAGCCAGCCCCTAGCGCTTCCTCCCCTCGTCTCGCCTCTTCTTACCCTGCCCTAACTGACAAACAGGAATCTAACAACGACAGACCACAAATCTTTTCCGATATTGGTCTGTTCCAGATTTGCGAGGCCGTTCCTTCGATTTCATCTCTAGTATTTGCTCTCTTGTGGCTCGAGAAGAGAATACAGCGGCCATGGCAGTTGGATTGCTCCCGAAGACCCAGGACGCTTCTCGCAGTGGCGGCAATATTAGTCGTAGCAATAGGAGCTGCGCGCTAGCTGCGCAGTCTACCACCACCGCCGCCACCACCACCACCACCACTGACAACATGCTAGAATTCGCCGGGGAAAACTCGGCCACAAGCACAGGCCTGAACAAAGAACCCCCACATGACGAAGACCTCTCAGGGTTGGATCTGGAACTTGAACGCGAGCTTGGTCTCTTTAGCCCCGAAAAAAAGAGCCGGCAAAAAGGTGTGGTGGTGCCGCATCAGACGAGCATGCATAAGCCAGGTATTGAGACTTCACCTGCTCTAGCTGTGGCTATGACCAGGGCTGGGAAGTATCATCTTAGGGCCCAGGCCCGGAATAGCAGCGACAGGGACCCTGTGCACGATCTCGGAACAGCACAACCATACATAGAATCTAGAGCTAAGACAAAAGCCAAGACAAAAGAAACAGCAGAGTCCAGCGAGAAGAGAGACTTAATCGCAGAGACAAAACGGGAGCTGCAGACATTTTTATCTCCTGCTGCACCCGTATCCAAGGCTCCCTCGAGACTTACAGCGTCTAGCCAAGCAGCATCAACAGGAGCAGCAGCAGCAGCAGCATCTCAGCCAGGGGCGGGAAAAAAAGAGCCTCTATCCTTAGCACCGGCTTTATCAACAGCAACATCACTTGTCTCTACACCTGTTCCTCTCTCTTCATCCTCGCCCATACTACCCGCACCCCCAACCCCAGTTCCAAAACCTTCGTCCACTAGGCGAGTGTGGTTCCAAAATAGACACAAGCTCACTGCTGCTGCCAAGTCCAAGTCCAAGCCGGCTACTGGAAAACCCGCTTTCCACCGCCAACTCTCGACTTCACCTTTACTGCTGTCCCTTTCCTCTTACTCTTCCGTTTCCCCCACCGCCACAACTACTCTTACGTTTCAGCCTTCGTCCCCGTCGTTGTTTTCTTCTTATTCATCGCCGACTTTTGCTTCAGCCACATTCAGCCATTACAACAAAAACAAGCGGAACAGGCAGCTAAAAAGGCGATCTCATTTTCGTTCCAGCATCACTACCAACAAGAGATATTCCGTGGTGCCCCAGGTCCCCCCGCTGCCATCTTCCGTATTGGCTTTGGCGGCAGCGACACCAGGAAAGCCCAGTGCTGAGCCTTCAACACCTCCTTCAACCACTGCTCTTTGCACTGCTACCCCGACTCCCACGCCCACGCCCACGCCCACGCCGGCGCCGTCCTCACCTCTTTCGTCCCCTCTGTCCCGCCCCCCACTAGAACAGCCCGGCCTGCGCTCGGCTTTGCAGCTGCACCAAGACGGCGACGGTCTAGTCCACACAGAGCAGAACGGCGCCCTAAGTTTCAAAGCTGATCTGGGGGCTGCGCATTCTGGTGTACCTATTGATACCGAAAGTTGCGCCTTCTCCACTGCCTCTACACTCGCGACAAAAACTGGCGCTATCGATAATATCCCTTGCCCTCCTGCCGAGAAGAGTATTAGTACGATTTTCGGGCTGGAAGGCGACCAAGCCTCTACAGAAGACGAGAAGACACACAAGGCTGGCAGCAGAAGAAACGACAGTGCATTGACGTTGACATCAGCTGTCGAGTCGGACCTTGGCCTAGCAACATCCCGGTGCCGCACTTTGTCCGTAGTATCTACACAAACCGCCATCACCACCGCCTCCGAAGCTCCAGACTTTGACGACAGTGCCAGCCTGCTTACTGTTGGCGAGCCTTTGGAGGTTTTCACTGCAGCCACAGCTGTGCGTGCAGCCTCTGCCCGTGCCGAGGTCATCAACGTCCGTCGGCCTGCCACTGCTACCTCTTGTTCCTCATCGGGCTTGCAGACTTCTGTTGGTGGCTCTGGCGTGGGCCATCGCATAATTACTCCCGGTCACGATTCAGAAACTGCAACAGATTTGATAGCCAAGTCTACAGCCCCGGCCTCAACCACCACCTCGACCCATACATCTGAAGCAACGGCCCCCAAAATCGCCATGCGACGCAAGCAGCCCCATGGACTGTCGTTGTCCAATTCGCATCTGCCAGCGTCACTGGTCCACATAATTTCGCCTGGGCCTTTGAAATCAGAGCTCAGTCCGCAGAATCACCAGCATCATATCCGCAATCACACCATTCCGACCTCCATAATATCTCCCACCATGCTCGATGGCCTGTCTCCAGCCTCCAACTGCCACACAGTTCCGCCAGCTCAGCTTTCGGCCAAAGAATTCGGGATGCTCCCACCCACAATCCAGCGCAAAGTACGTACCTTTTTTCTTGTCGTTTCCAATGTGTCTGCAATTCCACCTGTTTTTTTTTTTGCCACATTTTATCAAATATGCCATCTTCTCTCGTCTGGAAGCTGGTGCGAAGCATGGAACACCTGGTGTTAGTGCAGCGTGTCTCGCCATGCTTTGTGCTTTTTATATCCTGCCTGTATTCCATTCAATATTTGCCATTTATTGTTCTCAATCTCGCTGAATTTATTCCCTGTCGCATGTTATCAAAGCAGACAAACCCAAAGTCTCCCTATTTCTTCTCCTGCTGCCCTGCCCCTAGCTCAACAAGAGAGATACGGTCGCCTCCCTGCTGGCTTTTTTATATCCATTCTTACCGAAAGTCTTATTGTTGATGCTGTGAGTTGGCGAACCAATGGGGAGATGGCGTTTGCGATGGAGTTAGTTTTCTGTCTTTAGCTTCGCTACTCGAGCGCTTCCTTTTTTTCCTTTTCCTTTTCTCCCAACCTCAACACAGTATTGTTCCATCAGTTAGAGGTTGCGAAAATCACGGAAGAGCTCGCTTTGATTGGAAATTACTCACCTCCCCGTCAACGTGTCACTAAAGCTAGTCCACCAACGACGTTGCCTCACTAAACATGGCATGACTCCAACAATACCTATTCCAAAGCTAGCATCTTTTCCTTCTTTGTTAGAAGAGAGCTCCTTTGATGACGATGACTTGGTGGGGAAGGTGTCGAGCTTTGCGTTTTGATCTCTCCTGCTTCATGGAGCAAGTGATTTCCATTCATCGTCTTATAAAATCCCATGGTATCGTCACATATCCTTGCTTTCAGGGCCAGTGTCCTGTGTGGTGGAGGCATTGTGACATTGCACGTGTTTCCCTTTTGACTTACGGACTTTGATTTTAGTTCAGGCCTTCTTAGAATAACCTCGATAATAGTCTCTGTGGGAACCTTGCTGCGAAGTAGAAGCACTCACTATACTGTTCGTTGTCAGGCGTGGAAGAAGGCCCGAGGCCCCTAGAAAGCCTGCCGATTGCTCTTTTGACAGTCAGATCTATTTCCTATCTGGCTGCATTTGAACATCGCCGTCGCTAGCCTCGACAAATCTGTTTCCCCATTTTCTTCTTCTTTGCTGCGAAGCTTCATGTCCGTCAATGAATCATCCTTCTCGATCTGCACTGCACGATACAAGACAAGAGTGGGCAACGGCAAAGCGCAACATGCGCTGCCTTTGTCTCTCTGTCTCTTTCTCTCTCTCTCCCTCTTCAGTCTCCCCGTGTTCTCCGGCTTATTGTCTAGACTTCATGGAACTTGCCGAAATCTCCTCCTATCTATTGGGTGTTGCCTGCCTGCCTGCCCTGAACAAGGATGGATTGCTATTTCTTTTTTCCTTTCTTCATCTTATTTTCCCCTGCCACCGTCTGACTAGATCTCGTCTCGAACCAGTCTTTGGGTTTATGTTGCATAGCCTCGAGTGGAAGCTTTGTACGCCCCTTTTGTTCTATTTGTTGACGTTTGCTACTCCACGCATATGCATGCTGAATATATGCAGAGCAAACCAGAGGCTAGACCCCATTCGAAAATTACCCCTGCATATTCCCCTTTCCTTTTTCGCCCTCCCCCTCCCCATCAAGTGCAAGTTGTGCCTTTGGCCCGAAAATCACATATATGCGCATCGCTAGTTCGACAGCCCAAGGCGGCAAAAGCCCCTGGTACCTTTTTGCCCCTTCACTTATCCCGTTGGTAATATCAACCGATTTCTTTTTCTTCTACTTCTAGCCTGTTGACCAGGGGCTCTGAGAAGAAGTTCCAACATCAGTCGAAAGCGGATTTGAGCTTCCATTACCCATGTTTTGAAGCTATGCCGTGAACAGGCTAGCTCCTGGCCATCTTCGAGGGGCACAGACACTTGCTACGCAAGGCATCCCTGGCTAAAGATGCATGTATTTGCATTAGTGTTGAAGGCAAGACACCAGGTCACAAAACACCAAGACAAGCCGAACTGCTTTGATTGCCTTCATACTGGCTGCGTGTTTCTCACACCAATGCTCTTCTGAGCTTTGATCCCAATGATCTACACGCTATCTGTGCTTTAGGCTGCTTGACCTTCTCTTCAAAACAACTTGATACACTCAACATGCTGTTCTTGCCACACAAACCAGATTACCTACTTACCCCCCTGCCCCCATCAAACGTTGAACCAGCGAAAGAGCGAAACGAGCGAGATGAGAATGTTATTATGCAGCCAAGCAAGTAGCCACGGCAAGCGAACATCTCGTCTTATACGTACCTGCATTGTACCTTGTTTTGTACCTGGTGCTGATTGATGAGAAGATTTGCCTTGTGCTTTTTTGCTTGCTGCTGCACTATTCCATCCCGGCCTTTTGCTTTCCTTTTTAGCCAATGCAAGTAAGTACATGTGCATGATCTCATCGTCTGGTGGACGCCCCTTCCCATGAGCTTGCACTTGTACAGTAAATACATGTAAGCATGCCATTTTGTACTTGCACCTTTGTGCTTGTACGTTTTGCATTGTTGGGCTTGGATTGTCTCCTTACCCTTTGGTTCTCCCTCCCCTGTGACCAAAGTCTAGACGAGGGGAAAAATAAGGAAAAAAAAAAAAGTCCAAGAGCCAGAAATCCCCGACAACTCCTTGTTGTGTTGTGATGAGCAAGTCGGTTAAGATGACTTTAGCTTAGCTAGTACCTAGTAGTACTACTTGCTTGGCTTTTGGTCTGAAAACAAGAAAGGTAGTTGCCTGTCATCATCCTGTCCCTTTCTGATCGAATGTTTCCTTCTTGTTGTTGCTTGGCTTGAACAATTCCCTCCGTTCCTTCTTTTCCTGTAACTGGAACCCCTCTGATCACACACGCACACGCACACACCTTCCTCTTGCGTCTTACCTCCTTCCTTTTCCTTGACCTTTCCCCTCACTGTCCGTCCGTTTATCTCCCTTTTTGTGTCGGCAACTGCCTCACTTACACTCATCTGTCGTTTGCCAGATTACAAAGCTTTTTCTCTTCTTCTCCCCTCTTCCTCTGCCCTCATTTCTTCTCGTTGTGGTCTTTCATTTCTACATATTCTGCCCTGTCTTCTTGGTTTATTCTCACCCCTTTCTATCTGCACCCTTTGGCCAGCCACTAATCCTAATCTTTGTCGTCCTCCCTTGAGTAGTACTTCACGGAAGGTGAACGTCAACAATTTTTCCAAGCCCACGATTTTGGAGACAGTCAAATATACGCATCTCGCCCCGATCCCCAGTCAAGACCAGACTCCCAACCTCGGCCGCTTTCCCAATCTCGACCTGTCTCGCCCCTGGGCAAGCTTCCATCTCCACCACTAGCAGCTCTGCAGATTCAGGGTCTTGCTTCTTCTGCTCTCTCTCCTTCTGCAGGCCTTGACCATCCTCGCACGCCCGTGAGAGCGCATAACGACGACGACAGCTTCCAGTCGCCCTCTCCAAAGATATTTCCTACGCCTGGGAAGCAGCTGAGCAGCACGAAGCCCGGGACCAAGTTTACCGATAAGCATAGCTATAATATCAGTGATCTTGTCCGTCGACGATCGCGCGCAAACTCTCTCAACTCCTCCTTTTACGCTAGTCTCCCCGACAAAATCCAGCGCCGGCACCTGGATCTTGAGGAGCAGAACATTGCCGCTCGCCACCGTAAAAGATTAGTTAGAGCTCCGACTTTGTCCTCTACCGATCGTCTGGTTCTTGATTGGACTCGACGTCGCCCTTCATCGAACCCAACACCGCCCCAAAGTGTGTACGGAGAAGAGGGTTTTATCACCGGGATTCGTGGATCCACTCGTCGCCCAAGGTCCTTTGATACTCAACTCGACGAGGACGGCGACGTCGAATTCGACAACCCTTTCCACAAGCAAGCAACCGTGCTGATTTCACCAAGTGATATTGGCTCTGATTCGCCCATCAACTTCCCCCAAACCCCAGCCTCAACGGCCTTGTTTCCTCCCCCTGTGCAAAAAATGGAACATGCTCTTGCCTCACGAAAACCCCCATCAACACAGAGCGGCATTAGTGGCCATAGACCAAGCCTGAGCACTCCAATGGCAATGCTTGCCTCTTCTTCCTCTGCCAAAAAGGATAACTTCATGGAAAGCTTCCGGTGGCTGGATGAAGAGGAGGACCTGGACTTGAAACTGCATCTTGATGACTATCACCAAAACCTCAGAGCTCAAATACCTGTCAGCACAAGCAAAGCGCGGCCTTCGTTTCGTCGACACTTGTCAATTAACAAAATGCCATTCAGCCGCCCTGTACAAACTGGCAGCAGACCAAGTACGAAGGACTCAGTCGCGTCTATCCAGGTTGGCCCATATGGCCCTGTGCGTCATAACAAACGCAGATCACGGGCGCTATCCTTGATGACGCCTCGCCAAACACCCCCAATCGGTGATCAAATGAGCCCTATCAGTCCCATTGACGAAACCGCACACTACTCTGATCCAAATGCGCGCTTGAAGCTTAGACTGTATCTCGCGTCTCCTCAAAAATTTGACGAGGCCATACAATATGGCTTCCCTGCCGCTGCTGTTGACCCCAAGTCTCCCGCCTTGCCTCTTTCTCTAGATCCTTCTCTGTGTGATGCAATGTCCATGGTATCACCCAAGACTGCCAAGCCACAACTTACAGACCTATTAGTGGATGACAAACTATGTACATTCCTTGCCGATGACAAGTCATCTTTGTGTAGCGGCGCAGAAGACGACCTACGCTCGTCTCCCGATTTTGAAGCTCCACCGACACCTCAGACACCACCCGAGAAGAATACGGAGCGCGATGATAATGACAAGAGGGGTTTCAACTCAATGGCATCTGTAGCCAAGCCCAAGATTCCTGGCTCTGAACCTGCTGTCGGTATTAGTTTGAATACCAACACTGTCTCACGCTCGCCCGTTGTTGTTGGCCATGGCCAAAAAAGCACCAAGCCACATGCAGACTTCGAAACAACTCTTGCCTCGCGTGAGATGACGCTTCGAATGACGCTTACTCGGCCTGATTTGCGCTCTGATGATGATCAGATATATGGCTGGACCAATAACAACCAGTCTCAGAATCAACCTGCTGTCCATGTGCATACACGGCCACCTAGTCAGACTACAAGCCGCCAGCTGTCTCCCGTTATTTCATCTCATCGAAAAGGGTTTTCATCGGCTGGCTTTGACCATAATAACGCCTCCCCATCTCTCATATCTACTGTTCCTGAAAGCGGAATCGACTCTAATTATCCTCCCCTCTTGAGTAAAACAAATGATGGAAATAGAGAGGGTGTGAATGCGTTGGAGTTTGGTCGCAATAGTCCAACTCTTAGGTCTTCGTCGACAAGCCCCGACCCTCAATCCAGAATGATGGCAGGTGTGGGCCTTGGTCTTGTCAATCACACCATTGGCCTTGAAGGCTCTAATGGCGTTGGCTCTGTGGTACCTAGCGGTAATGCGATAAACGCTGGATCGGGCCTATCTTCTCGCGACTCCTCATTTGCTAAAGAGAGTATTGAGCGTCAGTTTGCTGCGTTTGATCTCGATATGGAGCAAGACCGGGGCATGATGAAGCGTATTTGGCACCGCGTGCGCCGCAACTGAGGTGTCTAGGTACGGTCCCTGAGATTGAATCTCGGCCTCGCGGCTCCTCGGGCTCTTTCTTTCTTTAGATTTTCTCTCTGCAAACTGTCTACGCCTTAATGACCACTCCCTCTCCCCCACTCATTTGCGCCCCTCCATCACTGACTGCTACTTCCCCTCTCCGCCTTTAATGTCAAAGGGTGTTTTATCTAACTTTCCCTTGGATTTGCTTTATTTCCTAATGCTGCAGGTGTTTTCTTTTCTGCACTTTCATTTCTGCTGCTGTTTCTGTTTGTTTTTTTTTGGCAACCCGTCTATTGTGATGTTAAGCGTTTTTTTTTTTTTTGGAAGTCTCTTGGTTACTTGTCGTTCTATGGTTACCCTCTTCTGTTATTTATTCCCTTCTTGTTTGTTTCTTATTCCATATTTTGTTTCGTCTCCATCATGTTGTCCTTCATTCTTTTCTTTCCTTGTAGATATATATCCCTTACTCTTTTTTTTGGGGGGTTTTTTTTTCTCTCAATTCAACTCGATACTTGCCGTAGTCTTGAGCCAAAATCACAAAAAGCCTCATTCTCCATGTAAATTCTTCTTTATACGTAACTGATAGACCTTCCTATGAGAACAACTTGAAGATTGTAGCTTCATTATATCAAGAGCGTTGAGAAAGAGAATATAAAGTTCGTCTATAAATAAAAACACCAAAAAAAAAAAGAAACATGGGAAATTTGTATTTCGTGGATGGCAAATCAAAAAAAGCCTCACTCCTCTCTCCCTCCTATGCACATTGCTAACCCTCCCCTCATCCCCTTCTTGTATGGAGCTATTTCATCTCATACACGTATATATATAAAAAAACAACGGAACAAATTCCCTCTATCCAATCCAAATCACTGTCTCGTTTCGTTCCCCTTTTCTCTCTGAATCATCTATCCTACAGGTAGGTCCGCCGCCTCTGCCGTCATCTACGCATCGTCACTATCGTCGCCAAAAAGTTCGCCTTCGTCGTCATCGACAATGCCATAGTCTGGCGCCCCACGGGCAAAGCTGTCTCGCGTGGTAAATCTTGGCGCGTTGAGCCCGTCGCTGCTTGACCCGCCGCTGATTTGTTGGTACGCGGATGTGGCTGAGCGCCAGAGACTCTGCACAGTCATTGGCAGTGTAGTCAAGACAGCGACGGTAGCTGATATGGCCATGACCGGGTAGCGCACCCAAGGGGCACCCAAGCCGTACTCGTCGTCATCGTCATCGTAGGCCATCTCACCAAGACGGATTTGACCAAACTTGCGGTGCCAGTTCCGCTGGACCCAGGCACCAGCAGCCACGGCGATACCAATTGGAATGATGATGGCGAAAAATAGTACAATACCAGATGTACTCCGAACCTTCTTGAATTCCTCTTCGTGGCCGGGGCAGGCGATGGGCGTGTTGACTTTGTCATACTCTTCGCCACCCACACACGTAGTGAGCGGAATGCGGCGGTAGCCCGAGGGCTTGTAGAATGCAACAGCATCGGGGTTTGCACTGCAGTAGTCCTTAGCTGACTGCGGCTCGCGACCTTGGACCAAAGAGCACTGGCCGTGTTTGTCCATTTCATAGTTGTAGTCACATTCAAAATCACGACGAGTGCACTTGCAGTCAAGAGACTCCAACGTGCGACGTGCTTGCTGGTCGTTAAAGCACTTGCGGCCGGGCTTCTTGCGCAGGTACTGCGAGACATGGCCGAAAAGGCAGTCGTTGTTAAGCATGGGGTGTCTAGGGCGCCACACATCGTAGTCGTCGTCAGTGCAGGCACCATGAATGGCAAGGCCAGAGAAGTCGGCACGTGTACTAACTACCTGGTCCTCATTATTCATGGACCAGATCAAGAAGCTGCGCGAGGTCCCGCTACGGAGCGTGGTGATATCAGTAACCACTGCCTCCTCTTCCTGGAACTGATGCTCAGTCCAAGTGGCACCCTCATCAACCGAGTACAGAAGAGTATTGGTCTTGATCTTGTCATCCATCTGGATCAGCACAAGCAGCGAGCCTTGGTCGCCAAACTCGTGTGTCCAGATGCCCTTGCGCACCTGTCTCCATGAAATACCACCGTCGGAAGACATGTAGGTATCAGCCTTATCAAGACCCTCAAGATATGAGCCGACATTTCCAATGCCAAAGAGAATACCAGGGGCTGTAGGAACCGAGAAGCCGCGTCTCTTATCAGTACGCTCAGTGTAGTGGTGCAGATGCAGGGCGCACTTTTCGGTACCAGTGTTCGCATTGCATCCAAAACTCTTGCCGTCTATGTCCTTGGCTGGGGGAGCCATGTACATCCACTCGGCACCATCGTTGTGTGTAATCTTGGTGCGTACCTTCTTTTCCTCGTTCGGCTTGTTGGGGTTGGCTACGATGTTGGCAATGGCAAGACCCTCGACACTGGGGATCTTTTCATAGTCAACAAAGAAGTTGATGTTGCAGTTGACGTCGGCAAGACTTAGAACATATGAGGTGCCATTGGAGTTGCTCTTTATAATGTTACCACGTTCATGTCCCTCGTCAATGCTGGTAGCCACAAACAAGTTGACTGCATGAGTACTGCTGTCCAAGACAGTATATTCATCACTATGCTCAGGGTTGAAATTGAAGGGGAAATGGGCCTGAGCGTAGTTTTCACCGTCAATACTAGCAAAGGCCAACAGATGACCCAAGGTCCTAGGAACCTCGGCGGCAACAACAATAAATTCAGACATGGTGGCAAACTGTCTCACGACAATGTCGGCGCCATTCTTGTCTGTAAGCTTGGGGTACTGTATGTCTTCACTAAAGAAGTCGTTACTGACAGCTAGACGCAACGGACTATCTTCCTCAGACTCCCGAGACAAGCATACAATCTGCTTTTGGTTCCGGTACTTGTAGGCGGAGTGGCCGGTAAACTCGCAGCGGTGAACCTGGCGACCAATCGTCTTCCAGTGGTCGCCACGGTCAACTGATAAGAATGCCTCATTCATGCAGTTACCGTTGACTTCCTCACAAACCTCGCCAATGAAGATGATCCAGTCCTTTTTGTCGGGGTGGAAGGAGAAAGGCTTGTCGGAAATAGGAGGATGGGGCAGATCAAATTCGTGCCAGTTCAGACCACGGTCAATAGTGTAAATAACTTTATTGACCGTGTCCGTGAACGAATGGGCCGAAGCTGTCATGAACACGGCATCTTTGAAGACGGAGTGCGGGAAGATTCCGTGGATCATGTAATCCTTTAGAATCCTCGTCCACGTTTTGCCCTGATCGGTGGTAAACCAAACCTTATCCTCGACGATAATACCATCGTTGTCGTACCCAAAAGGGCGAACAATGACAGTTTCGTCATCTTGACTGCTTGACTCGCCACGCTCAAGATAGACCTTTTCAAAGTACTTGAGCTGAGTATCGAACACGAATCTATCATTATTGATCGGACTGCTATCGCTGCCCTTATCGCCCTTATTGTCGTTGTCGCTGGGGATAGTGATATCGGTTGAGTCTTTGCACTTGCGGTCAACAAGATCGTCCTTTTGAGCGCCCTCGGTGCGTTTGCATTGGTTCCCAGGAATTAGACGCCAGCCTGAAGAACCCTTGAACACCGCATCAGGCTGTTGATCCTTGCACACGCCGTCGGGGGCAATAATCTGGCCAGCCATCACGCACGTGCCATCCTCGCGCACAAAGTTATAATCACACTCGAAATCAGCATCGGTGCAGTCGCAAGCTTCGGTTGATGGGGAAGAAGTGGAAAAGGGCTTTCGGACGAAACAGTCAGCATCCTTCTTGCGGCGACGATAGGTCTGCTTGGCTCCCATTATGCAAGTAGGCTTGCCATCCTTATCGGGACGGGCATGCCAATCCTCCATGTCATTTTCATCACAAGTACGGTCAAGTAGGCCTTCAAAGTCAATGCTAACGACGTAGTACTTGCTGTGGGCGTCAGAGTGTCCCTTCAAGATGAACTTGAGCGTGGACGAATCTCTGGCGCCAAAAAGAGTCAGGGGTTGCATCTTGATATCGTTGGGAAGCTTGACCTGTTTCCAGGTCTCCCCATAGTTGAGCGAGTACGAAAACTCGCTGACATCCTCGGCATTAGAGTCACTAATAGCAATGACAACAGAGCCTTGGTCGCCAAATGCCCACATGTGCGGGCCGGAAAGGGCCTTGTGCCAAGTAGCGCCTGCATCTGCTGAAGCGAAGAGATCCGAGTCCTTAATGTCCGACAAGTAAGTGCCAATGTTTCCATTAGCAAGGAATACACCATTCGCAGAATTGGAGAACTGAAGGGCATTCTTGTTGCTGTCGGTGATCAGGTGAAGGTTGATCTTTTCGTTTCCGTTCATGAGTTTCTCAAAGGTACGGCCGTCATCGAATGAGATGCTGGTTATGAGGTTCTTTGCGACATCAATCTCCTTTTCCGCCTCCTCCCAGTTCTCAACGGTGTTAATGACATAGACACCCTCGATGGAGCCAACCTTGGTGAAGTCAACATGGCCACGAATGTTACGGTTGGTATGTTCGCTGTTTTCAGTAAAATAGGTACCGTTGGAGTTGCTAGTGAATAGAACACCCATAGGATTAGAGGGCCGAGTGGTCATTATATCGACCTGAATGCTGTAGTTGGTACTCTCCAAAATGGTGTATGCTTCCTGATTCACGCGGTGGTTGTGACTAGTGGGGAACATGGCACGGTGCCAGTTGACGCTGTCGTCGCTGACATAAAGACCCATTTCGTCTGTCCCAACAGAGGCAGTGGCAGCAAGAATAAACTTTTTGATTACGGCCAAGTTCACAACACCGACGACATCCTTCCCGTCGTGTAGTTTAATCTCGGTCTCTTCAACAGTAGTGTCACCGTGGATCTCGAAAAAGTTATCCGAATAGAACAGGCGCTGGTCCTCCTTGAAGGGAGAAAAGAAGTCACGAACAACGCACATGACGCGTTTTGCGTCCAGCTCCTCGCTGCCAGTAGTGAATTCGGGGGTAGACTTTGCCCACCAGCAGCCAGAGTTATCGACGCGCAGCGGCGCGGCAACGTCCTTGAAGCTGTTGGTGGTGTACATGGCGATGTCATCGCAGAAAATGCTTTCACACTTCATGCCGTCGAAGATGATGCGGTCGGGGTCGCTGGCATGGAAATGCAGAATAGCAGATCCCATGCCGCTAGTCGTGGCTCCGCTATCAAACTTGGACCAAGTCTGGCCCTTGTCAAAGGTCTGCCAATGCTCGCGTTCGCCAGAAATGATGAAAGCACGATCTTGATGGAACTTGTGCATAATGAGCATGTAGGCCACGCCGTCGGGCACATCAGCGAGCTGGGCCCAGGTGTCACCACCGTCGCTTGATTTATAGATATTTTTCGCATGGACATCGTGGAACAGGAGAGTATTGGAGCCTTCAAAGTAGTTGATGTTTTCAGGTGGCGCAGAAAAGGTGCTTGTATGAACAGTAGGTGAGTCGCTTTTGGCGGCTGCAAAGCCGGGCAGCACAGCACTGGCCGCTAGCAATTGCGACACGATGGCCCAGGCCAGGCTGGAATGGCCAAGCCTCATTATTGGATGGGAATGGGATAGATGAGGAGAAGAGCACTTTCGGAGTATGAGGCAGTTATTGGCGAGGCGAGAGTCGGGACGGTTAGTCGAAAGCACACAGTAGAGCTAGGCTTAGCTAGAAGACAAGGCTAATCAAGACGGAGGAATCAAGGTAAACGTGGCGAGTTTGATAACGACTTTTACAGAGAAAGAAAGAAACAGGCGCGCAGAAAAAACGAGCAAGAAACAAATAGACAATAGGAAAACGAGGAGAGTCGAGCAAGCTTCAGCGTGTCAGAGAAGAAGCCGTGTTGTTAGCTTGCCGGTTATCTGTATCAGCATGGCAAGCAAAGTGTGGGATTCGTGGTTTTTTCGCTTGTAGGCCCGTGAAGGAACAAACGAGTGGGCAGCTTCCTGGCTTCTAATAGGATGAATTGTAGACAAGAAAAGAAAGCGAGACAATGATGAAAATGCGAATAGAGGACAGAGAAAATTAATTCGAGAACGAGGCAGATTGGCTTTCTAAGCAAAATGAAGAGATTTTTTCTCGGGGTTCTCTTTGTAGCAATTGCCCTCAAACCAATTATTCACAGAAACAAGAAGAAGAAAAAGAAGGCACAAGCCCAGTCATATGCGGCCAGTCCTTGTATATTAGGCAAGTGCTCTCTTTGCTAGAGCTTCTTTCCGGGTCGTTCCACTTATTTATTGCTCTTTTTACAGCAACTTGTACTAATTGGCTGTTTATTATAATACTTTTATACGCTGGCTTCTTTTTTGCTTCCATTTAACTGTCTTCTATTCGTCCGGCCAATGAAACTCCTTTGGCGTCAGTGCTTCTTCTCCAGCAGCAGGGCACTTTCCCTTTTTAGCTTTGTCCGTTTTCCTGGGGGGTTTTAATCTTGATTATCCCGTACTATTGATAACCACCCAGCTTCCACGAAGAACGGATGCAAAAGCCGGACGGACAACCGAGTTAGCTCTAGGAGCAGGCATGGATGGCATCGTATGGACGTACAATTACCATAGCAAGTCTCAAGTTCTCCCTGAGTGTGTTTCAAATTCGCCCGTTAAAAATCGGGCTACGCCCTCTAAAAATAGAGCGGCCCGCTTTGCACGATACGCAATAGATGGTTATAACAAGTGCATACAGCATAGCAAGGGGCCCTGCGAGTTGCACGTATACCACGTACAGTAGCTACCTTCATACCTTTGGTGGAGCCCCTACTTGGTCTTCTTCGGCACTTGAACCACAGCCGGGGTCCTTGCCATCAACAGACCACCTAGCACCTAGCACCTAGCACCTAGCACCTAGCTCGCTATCCCGCCCGAGGCAAACAAATATCCCATGATGTCAGGAAAATCAAGGCCACTCGCCCTAGCATATGTGGTTTGGCTCAGCAGATAATACGTGCTCCATGCTACGCACTCTGTCCTTTGCATAGATACAGCTAGCTACTGGCCTCATCATGTCCATAAAGTCTATTCTAAATAGCGAGGAAAACAAGGCCAGCCCAGCCCAGCCCAGCCCAGCCCAGCCCAGCCTGATAGCCAAGCCAGGCTGTTTCCCCAGAAGCTATGTTGAACCTAAACTAAGCCACAGCCGCCGCCACATCACCATTACTTCTCTTCTCTCCACACGTTCACATGTCAAAAAAGTATTCCCTTATATGGAGAAAACAGGAGTATTGTGTACAACGAAATGTGGGCATGGATACCAGACATACAGATTTCAAATCAACGCAAGCTAGCTACATAAATGTAGTCTCTAGACAAGATATCAAAAAGACCACCCCGTATGCAGTAGTAGAGAAATAATAAAGCCAATGGTACCCATATGCTATCACGAGTTTGCAAGGAAAAGACCTGGCAGGCACAGCTTACTCCTACGTTGCAGGAAACTCAGCCCCCTCTGTGGCTTAATTGCATGTTCCCATCGGCTCTGTTTCCTAAAAGCCCCATTGCTCGCTGGGCTGGTTGCGATTAGCCATCCGCTGCTTGGGTTTCGGCTTGGTCTCCTCGGGCTCCTCGTCACCGCCACCAAATAGCCAGTCGCGATTGGTTCCCTTGGGGCCACCCATGCCATCTCCAGCAATGTGAATACCGCCACTATCGCCTTTCTGGGAATCAAGGTTCTTTCGAGATCCCATGCCGTCGCCGGCAATACGAATGCTTTCCTTGCCTTTCGGAGCCGGGGAAACGTCCGTGGCCTCCCAATTTGCTTCCATGCTCTCATACACTTTCTTGCGGTCAGAGGGCACCGCACGCTTGGTTTGCGGCGTGTTCTCACCAGGAAGGTCCGTCATCTTGTAGTTAGTCTGGATATCCTTTTGGCGATGGGCCATGTCAGCACCATAGACTTGGCGGGGGCCAGGAGTAGGTGCGGAACCATCCTCTCTATAAACGTGATTTTCATACAAGCCCTGAGTCTCGTTTGAAATAGCACCACGGGGACGGGGGTTGCGGCGGGGGATAGCCGGGCCGTCATCCTCGATATCGAAGTGCTTTTCAGTCTCGCGACGGGGTTTAGGCTGTGCCTTTCCATGCGCAACAGGCGTTTCAGGGAGATCACTAGGGTCATTTTCCCAGTGACGGGCATCCCGCGAGCGGCTACCACGGCTAGGGACAACCTTTTGCGGGGTGTTAAAGTCGTCAAAATCAAAGTGGTTGTACTTGGAAGGGTCTGGCTTCACGTGGATCTGGGGACGGCCAGTTTCCACTCGAGGGGGGCTAGGAGGAAGATCCTCCTCACTGAACACGCGGTTAGCGGCAACGTTTCTAGAGGCCCCAGCCTTTGCCAAGCGACGTCTGCTTGGTGAGTTGGATCCATCGTGTTCGCGATCAGAATCGCTTTCGGTGCCAACAATCTGGTGAAGAGAGCGCTGCTGTGGCCGGCCGCCGGCATAGGGCGAGGCAACGGCAGGCATAGCCTCGCTCTCAATCTCCTCACGGGCACGGAACAGCGACAGCGTCGAGTTATCACGCCCACGTTGCTGGCGCGAAGCCGGCTCTTCAGAAGCACAGGAAGGCGCGGCCTTGCCTGAGTTCTTGATGCAGTTGTTGATCAGACGCAGCTGGTCAGTGTAGGTAGAGATGGGCCAATTGCGGCCGGACTTGCCAATGATGTCGAGATCCTTGAGCAGAGCGCCCTGGTCCCAGTTCTGGCGGATTTGCGTGATGCGGCCCTGGGCGTCGTAGTGGACAAAATGGGTCTATAGAGAAGAAACAGTACCAAGAGATTAGTCGGTTGCGTTTTCGCATATGTATAGGTCCTTTTGGCATTCGCCATAGGCCATAGGGAAATGCCGCGGGGCATCAGTGATTTCCTACAGCATGGGGTCGGGATGCTTACAATGGGCAGAGAAACGGTGTGGTCGGCGAGGAAGTTATCATCAAGGCCTGGAGTGTAGGGGCCACCACTGGTAACAAATTCAAGCGTGGTCTCAAGCTGCACAACGCTGGCATTACGACCATTAACCTCATCGAGCACGGACTCGGCCTTCTTCTTGATTTGCTTGCTGACAGTGTTAAGGTGCTTGATAATGTTTTCAGCGCCTGCAATAGTTGTGGTGGTAGTGATGTAGTGCAGCGAGGCCTCGGGGGCCAGCAGCGACGAATTGGGTGCAGCCAAGAACTGCTTGTATGTAGACATGGTATTGTGTTGCTGGCGGATGGAATAACAGGCTTGATAGACGGAGACGGTGATAGCTCTGTATCAATGAATGCTTGACTATTTAAGAAATGGGGGTGGTAGAAGGAAATGATATGGCGATAGGATGAGAATAGAGGTAAAGCCTTCGCGTTTCAAATAAGTTAGCATCAAATAACTTTGTTGTTGATGTGGCGCGAATGAACAAACTGCCAGGAAAGCAAGTAGGATAAGGTGTCAGGCCAGTGTGGGGGAGAAGGAGCTGTGCATAAGGGGCAGTGTGACTACTGAGTTGAAAATACACAGAAGGGAGGAACAAGCACAAGCACGGGGCCAACAGAGGGTAGCTAGCTCCCCCAGCCCCCTATAATCAACAAAGCCCCAACTAACGGGCACCTACGTTCTATGCTTGGTGTCTGTATTGTATACTCGCCTCTCACGCAAGACCATCATGGGTTCTTAGTGTACTATGTACGTTTCCGAGTACTCGATTTGCTGTACGGACACTGTGAGCAATGTGCCCTTTTTCCACCCTTGAGGTTGCTACGAACGGTGCTCATTTTGGCTTGTTTTTTCGCCCCTTGTTTACTGAGTCCCTTGTTTGTTTGCAAGTGGTTTCTTTTGGTTGCTGGAGTAGCATTTGCTTCGCGAACGAATCTTCTACAAAGCTCTGTCTTGTGTGGGCAGCCGCTCTGTATCGGGCATAGCTAGATTTGAGAGCGGGGCACTGTTCACTACTACGAGATAGGGTTATGACCCTATATGCACTGGAGATACTTGCAAGAAACTTTGGCCACGACTGGCTGCTCAAGTGCGACGACGGCAGATATGTTGTCGCATGTGCTATGCGTGCATGATACGCCGGTGTGATGCGCATGCGCAGGTACATAAAACCAACCACCTTCCAGTTTGTCGCAATGTAAAGCACGCTTCCACCGGGGGCTTCTAGAAACAGTGCATAGTGTGTGTGGAATGTGGGTTGAGAAGCTTAGATCACTCTGTTTCACGAGTTCCCACGAGTCCGTGGACATGAAGCCCCAAGCTTGCAATGAATCGATTTATAGGCGGATGGATGATCTTATAGTTATGATTGGGGGTTGAAATTGCAGTTTGGAGGCGACAACGAAGATGCAAGTAACAAAGCGCTTCGAGGAATTCTGATAAATCAAGTGCGTATCCAGTATTGAGTCTGATTTTAGAAGGGCAAGAGGTCGGCCAAGTACACCAAATGGGGAACTATGAGGGGAGTGCTGTAAGTTAGCTATAGGCTCTGCTGTGAACATAAATTGCTAAGCAAAGAAGCCCCAATAGTATGATTGGATACAGAGAGAGAAAGACCTTGGGGCGTCGAGCATGGCCTTGAAACCGAAACAGAGCCAGCGGAGCCATGTCGGTAGCAGAGCTTTGTCCCGTAGACATGAATAAATTCAATTCCATCCAGAGCTTGTCTTGTGTAAGAAGCGCCCACCTCACTTCATCGTGGCTCTAAAATAAGACTTTACTTTACACTTTTCTGATCTGGACGACGTCGACTCATGTAACTCGATTAAAATCACCAAAATGAAACTGTCTTGCGAGGGCAAGGCTGAGAATCTTTCTACCTTGCTTCGTCACCAGGAAAGCTTGCGATGGTGAACAAGACTAATATGGTCGTTGGGTTACATGCTGCTCGACCTAAGCTCACCAACTACCCGATGGCGATGATGAAATTCAATTCTCACCAACTCGCCTATCGTACCTTCTTCCGCCTTGGATAGTCTCTAGGGAGATAGATGAAACTAGCGTGTTGATGAATATGCAAGGCCCCCGTTGCTTTCATTGACTTTCTATCTTTTGTCCACTTCTTTTCTCCTTCAGGTTGAGGGTCTACTGTCTACTGCCATGATTTATTTATGGTGCGCCTCCAACTATTTGCACAGCATGACACAATGCCATCATTAGAACAGACGGCAATTGCGCCTGAAAAAAAGCTAGCATCTGCAGCAAACCTACCACCTAGCCATAAGTTTGAGGTCAACTTGCATGGCACTCCCACCCTCGATCTTGGCACTAAAGCCATGTTGCGTAGATCCTTGTGCTTGTTTCCATACACGTCTGGGAGCCCGTCGGAGATTCTTAGCCCAAAAAAACATCTATGACTTTTCTTGCGCTTGGGGACCTGATAGGACCCGAGAAGGCTCTGCACATGGTCCGAAAGCTAGGACTTGGCCCTGAAGAATCCCTCCTTTCGGCGGAGATATCGTTTGATGAGGCCATTGTGCCTGGAACCCTCGAATTTGGGTCTCATGGCAATTCTTCGCTAGTCTCTAAAGTGATTTCCACTGGTCACAGTTCCATTGCCGATGGCAGTGGCCCAAAGGCCAATTCGTTTTCTGCCTAACTGATCTGGACTGCTGTCATATTCTATACTCTCGATTTCTATGAGTCATTATGATTGAAGATATAATGCATATTGACGCGGGAGATCTCATTCCTATTGATGGCATCTTATGAGGCTTTTAGACGTCTCAAAGCCGTTGCTAAGGGCGAGGCGAGACTGAAATTCGGAATACAGAGAAAACTTGGCTCATTCATTATTTGATGCACCAAAGTTACTGAAGGCACAGACGTCTTCCTTGCCATCACCATTAGGATCAACTCAGCTTATGGAAGGACAACTTTGCTCTTGCGTACCAAGCAAGGAGAAACACCTGTGCAAGGAAAGCTGAATGGACTTACAAACCGGAGTGCAATTGCTGGTGGCGGCGCTTCTTTGCTCCTCATAGTCCTCATCAGAATCTTGACTTATCTTGTCTGGCACTACGGAAATCCTACTGACAAATGAATAGAGTTTATGGAACTGTTTATCACTGACGCCATGTTGGTCGTGGTGGCTGTTCCAGAGGATTTTTCCATTACCATAACTCTTACTCTGGCCTTTGATACCTGGTGCAGCCAAGGACGCATCTCCCGAGAAAGCGTCACTCATCAAAAATAGCGATTTTGGAGATTACGCTAAAAGAATGAACACTACTGAAAAAGCTAGTAATCTAGGCAAATGTTGTAAACCCCGTAGCGTTTGAAAGGCAACAAAGCCAACTGAAAAGGCTTATTGACCTAAGGCCGGCGCCGCTCAACCTCCTTTGGCGTAGTACCTATTCATGAAGGACAACATTATTCTTGACATTGCCCAAGCCGTGCTGTTTGGTTTGACTCTTGCGTTGACTAGACGGTTACGATAGTCGGACTTGATAACGGGATCTAGCATGACTACGTCAAAGGTGCTTCTGAAACGCTGCCCACTCAATAAACCGATGCATAAATTGGAGCTGGGGGGCAGACTCTGCGTATATTTTGTCTCTATTTTCGTGATTTCGAGTCGTGGCCTCCGCCTGGATGTAGCTGGGCCAGCAACCTACGACTAGCTGATTTTAAAAGTCTGCACGACTGTATGCTGTTGATCTCGACCTTCAGCCGTCTGGGAACTTTTGGGTTAATCTCACCATGGCCGCTTGTATCTTCTTGACTTTGGCTATAGATACTCCTACTCTCATTGTCCTTGGCAGGTAGCCCAAAACCAAATCATGTTCCCCCATAACGTTCCGCGTGGTCAGGCCTATTAGGGGTTAGACTAACTGCCAACTTGTGATAGCCTTTTGTTGGCGTGGTTGAAGCTCCCCAATGAGGCTAACAACCGAACGCCGTGTCGTTCGTTATTGGGGCAGGCTAAGAGGTAGAGAGTCCTGGAAGAAAAAGCTCAAGACAGGTCGTACAAGACGGACCCGCTTTTCGGTTATATCTGGGTGACCAACAAACTCCGTGTATATGATTGGCCAAAAGCTGAGTAAGACCCACCCAGATGGGACATCACGTGACCAAAAGAGCCTCCGCAAATGGGCTTTTGCTCTTCGGTCCTGAACGATCAAGAATCGGAAGCGTAAAAGTTGTTTGTAGAAGGCTTGTCTTGTTAGGATTTGACATAGTCCGTTATCAACGCCCACATTTCTCTCTTTATTTTCCTTTCCTATACGTGGTTATTTGCAGTAAACAATCGTCAAGATGGTGAGTTAATTCCTTCTCCTCAAAATGTGTTTTCTGAACTTGGGTTGCAGACGCGATGCTATGGAAAACAGCGGGCTGCGATTTTTGCTAACGTGCTGCAATAATTAGTCTATGGTCAACACGCTCTACACGCAAGTCTCTCCCGATACACCCACTTGATTATCTCGGCCCCCGATTGAAGTGTAGTTGGTAGTCTGGTAGTCCGATGCGCCAGGCAAATTCATTTCTATTCTCCCTTCTCGACTACGGCGAGCGAAATATTAGGGCTGGACTGTTAGAGATCCAAGTTTCAGCATTGATTCGATGACCCAGCCCAAGAGCTGGATGGCGCTAGTAGAGGATGTTTGTACTGTGTTTTCACGAGCCCTCTCCCGGCGTCGGCTCCGACACATTGCGCTAGAATAAGAGCCGAACAAAGACTACCATACACAAGCACATTCACACGATAGACGACATGCGACACTCGGGATACACAAGATGGATATGGAACAAATGAACTAACATAACCGTTCTATAGTTCTCTGTTCAGCAAGAACTACCTCATGCTGACCACCGTCTTTGGTGCTGGCTTCGCCTTTGAAATGTAAGCTACATGGAACATGTGGAAGGGTGACGAGGGGCCCAGTTTCAATACGTTCAAAGGCCTTTGTGCCAAGCACTGAGGAACGACACTCTAGCTGCTGACGGACCTTAAAAAAGTCTCGCCTTGTGACTTGCCAACGACTACGGACGGGTAACACTAACCGGGATAATCTAGTGGCTTCAACCGCACCATGGACAACATTTGGGACAACATGAACAAAGGCGTAAGTAGGCGACTCTACACGGGAGATATTACATGCGTGCTAACTAACGTCCCGTGCAGCGCCAATGGAAGGACATCCGCCACAAGTTCCTTGAGGGCGGCGATGAGGAGGAGTAAACACTCTGTGTTTTTGCGTTGATCGATCGATTTCCTTTATCTGTACCATGTGTCGGAAGCGACAAAAAAAGCCAAATTTCCACCTCGTTACAGAAGCCAGCGGATTTGCACAACCGGCTGGGTAGCATGTGTCCATGTACCTGTGCATATATGTGTGTGCGCTGTTGGGAGTGATATTTATTGGGAGAACGGATGAACGGGAGCTGCATCTAGACAAAAAGGCATGTTGTTGTTGGTATTGATGGTGCTTCTTCTGGCGTTATTGTGTGGTGTAATGTCGAATGTATGGTGTGTGTAGTGCAGTGCAAGCCGTGTTGTACTTGTGTATGTGTTGTAAATGTTGTATATATTGCACATAGCAGCAAAGTGCGGTAAGTAGTAGGCACGAGATTGGTGCATTTTGGCCTAGTCTGGCTTGCATTCTCCTTCTCAAGAAACAACAGTGATTATTCTCTTTCCATTATTCAGCATTTTCTCTTCTGTTTTTCTCGCAAAGCCCCCTTGCCATAGAACCAACTGAAAAGACAAAACACAAAAAACGAAGTCCACTTCTCGTCTTTTTGTGCCCGCCCACCAATAAAAGAGGGGGAAATCGCCAACTCCGAGCTGTCCTCTTCAGCCTTTCTATCAGCCTTGTGCACTTCGCCGCTGGCTGCACTGGGTTTCTTTGGGGTGAGTCTCTCAGATTAAGGATGAAAGTTTTGCCTCTTGATTGATAATCGTGACTAGTCTGTGCCTGTTCTAATCAGCTTTTGTCACATTAGTTTGTTTTATTGGTGTAGTGGCTTGTCATTGAAAACTTGCGGTCAGATCACCAAGCGTGATCTTCTTGAGCGTTGGCTTTTGCTGCAGCTTTTTACCTCTTCCTTTCTCCTCGCTTTACTTCCATCTTCTTTTCTTAGGTACCCCGCCATTTCTGTTCCAACAAGGGTTATTGATTTTCCCTCTGTACTGACCCCCGCTTACCACTCGCTCTCCATCAGAAATCATCATAAACAAGTTCGAGTGACGACAGCAACGCAAGCAAGAACAGCACAACATTAACGAGTATAACGAAGCAAATAAACAAACTAAGCGATACCCCGCTGCACTCTTAGCCTGCCTGCCCAACCAAAACCTGATAAAGCCTATTTTTCATTCGCGATACTATCGTCATCCGCTACTCTTCCCTTCATCAACGCCCACATTTCACTTTTATCTCTCAACCCTCCCCCCGCCCCGGCTAGCCAATATGGCTTCATCCGCCTCCCCGAGCCTCGTTGCCCTGTCCACCCAGGAGCGGCAGCTCTGTGAATATTTCCGCGATCTCCCAAAAAAATTCAAGTACAAATATACCCAAGAAAGCGCTCTCGAGCTCTGCAAAATGCTTTTCTGGTCTCTCGCTGGCAAGGATGAGCATTTGCCACTTTTATTCCCCAAGGGCATGCCCGATGACATGAAGCTCCGTGGTGCTCAAGGAGCTGAAGAAGGGGCCGAGTATAGCGAAGCTGCCCGTGGAAAACGCTGCGGCCATATCCTCAAAAGCGGTGAGGCTAGCTACATGTGTCGGACCTGCAGCATAGATGACACTTGCTGTCTGTGTAGCCGCTGCTATCATGCCACAGACCATACTGGCCACCAGGTTCGCATTAACATTTCTTCCGGAAACACAGGATGTTGTGACTGTGGCGATGAAGAGGCTTGGAAAGTTCCTTTAATTTGCACCATTCATTCGCATGTCCACGGCAACGACTCGGTAGACAAGGGCAAGGGAGTTGACGCTCTCCCCAGTGACCTTAAAACTTCGATGAGAATGACGATTGGCCGTGTTATGGATTACATTTGCGATGTCATTTCCTGTTCTCCCGAACAGCTTCGCATGGCAAAAACCAAAGAGTCTATTCTCACAGACGAGACCCAAGCCACGCTCTTCAGCAGCTGCTACGGGGATGAGCAACCGGAAGACGAGCGACAGTACTGCTTGGTGATCTGGAACGATGAAAAGCACACCCTGCGCGATGTCCAAGAACAGATTGCCCGCGCCTGCAAAAAGCGCCAGAGCGAAGCCAACGACCATGCAAGAGAGACCGATTCGGTAGGCCGCAGCATTCTGGCTACCTCGTCTGACATCGATACTCTTCTCCGAATGGCCAAGAAGCTCGAGGAGATTCGTGTCACTGTCACCATCCGGGCAGCCCGCGACATATTTCGCGAGCAAATGTGCGCGACAATGGTTGAGTGGCTGCTTGACATATCCGGCTGCAGCGTGGGCAAGGACCATCATATTCTACTCAACACAGTCTGCGAGGAGTTTCTCAAGCCCTGGAGAGAAGGAAGCTCGGCATCCTATAAACTCGCCGGGCTGAATGGGATTGACGATGAAGCAGACATTGAAGAACAAATAGAGCGAAGTCAACATCTCAGCCACTCATTACTCCACGCCTTTCAACAAAGATTTGCAGGTGCTACTGCGCCAAACCTTGACGAGGAAGACCTGGATAGTGACGGGCTGGAAATCATTGAGCTTCAAGTCGACGACCACGATAATGTCCTGACCGACGACGAGGATGACGAAGACGATATAATGCAAGAGATTGATGACGATGAAGATGATGACACTGTCGACTGGGTGTCTGGTATTCCAACGGTCCCTGATGCCGAAGATGTCGTTGCAGCCGGATTCCCGCCTCCACCACCCGTGCCACTCATAGACCCGCACGACAACATCGCAGCAGGCCCATCAACAGAAGCAGCTGCTGAAGCTGCTGCAAGCAATGATCCTTTGGCAGCTACGGTGGCCCAAGTCCCTACTATTGTTGCCAGCTCGGTTTCAATTATCAGCGATTCAGCGCCATCATTGCCATCAGTCAGAGTTAGACCCCGCGATCTCACGCCATCTGAAGCTGACATTGTGGAACCCCTGATTGCACCAAATGCGTATCCTAAGGCTGAGATTATCCCAAAGACTCCCAATCAAAAGAAGTCTGAGAAGCCCAAGCCTGGCCGATACTGGACCGAGTACCCCGAAATGTATCGGAATCGAAACACTGAAGAATCCAGAGCGGATGACGTTTTTCAACGTGTCCGCTTAGACCATCTCATCCTATTCGATTTGCGCATGTGGAAAAAGGTCCGTAATGACTTGCGGGCTCTTTATATCTCCACAATGGTTACGATACCCAAGTTCAAACATATTCTGGGTCGAAGATTTGCTGCCTTGTACACAACCCTGGCGCAGCTTTATCTAATCGGCGACAGAGAGCCTGATCACTCTATTATTAGCCTTTCTCTGCAGATGTTCACAACGCCCTCTATAACAGCTGAGCTGGTTGAGCGCGCTAACTTCTTAACAAACCTCTTGGCAATTCTCTACACCTTTCTCACCACCCGGCAAGTTAGCCACCCTTGGGAGGTTTCCTCGACAGCTACTTTGGCTTTTGACAGTGGCTCTGTGACTAATCGCCGGATGTACCACTTCTACATGGATCTCAAGCACCTGTTCTCGTCGCTGCATGTGCAGCATTGCCTTCGCACTGAGCCTCGATATCTCATGCAGTTCCTGGATCTAGTCAAGCTACACCAGGGTATTGGCCCCAACACCCGTGCCATTGGCGAGCATGTTGAGTATGAAACAGACAGCTGGATTACCGCTTCACTTGTCACCCGCGAAATAAATCGCATGGCACGCCAGTTCTCAGAGGCTTTCCGGAATCTGGCGCCTGAGGATATGGGCTCACTGAAGAATGCCATCAGAACCACAGCCAAAACCCTCATTTTGCATTGCGTTGGTGCAGAGCGCTCCCGGTTTAAGAACGCCGAGATCAAGCGCGAAGTGCGGTTTAAGGGGGTTGGAAAGTACGAATTCGATATTCCCATGGAAGAGACTTCCGTAGTGGAATTTGTAGTGGAACAAGAGCCCATAAGCTTTCACCACGCCCTACACTACACTCTCTCGTGGCTTATCGAGTGCGGACGTTCCATGAGTAACGAAGAACTACGCCATCTTTTGTCTTTTACTACCGAAGATCTTATGCTACAGCCTAGATCTATGGGACATAAGACCATGACGCACAGTAATCTTACACCCGAAGACTATCTCATCAACACATTTGATTTCCCCCTACGTGTATGTGCATGGCTATCACAGATCAAGACTAACATGTGGGTACGCAACGGCATCAGCCTGCGGCATCAGGCAGCTACTTACCGAGGCGTGAGTATGCGTGATGTCTGTTATCAGCGCGATATCTTCATGCTGCAAACAGCTGCCGTCACCTGCAACCCATCGCGCGTCTTGGCCTCCATTGTTGACCGTTTTGGCCAGGAGAAGTGGCTGGCCGGCCTCTTCCATCAAAACTGCGAAAGCCAAGATGATAATCAACACTTGGATGTGGTTGAGGACATGATCCACCTTCTTATCAGCATTTTGAGCGACCGTTCGGCTTTGATCCCCATCGAAGAAGAGCCCGATCCCATACTCGTATCGATGCGCCGTGACTTGATACATGTACTTTGCTTGAAGCCCCTGGCTTTTAGCGAAATCTCCAGCAAACTACCGGATCGATACTCAGAGCATCCCAACTTCCATAGTGTACTCGAGCAGCTGAGCACGTTTGAGTTTCGTGAAGGGATATCGGAAGTTGGAACGTTCAAGTTACGGCCAGAGCTTGCTGAAGAGATTGACATCTTCAACAGTCATTTCACGCGCAACCAACGTGAGGAAAGCGAGACAGTCTACCGTAAGGCCATGGCTCAGCAAACCGGAAAAAGGCTTGAAGAAATCGTCTACGAGCCCAAGTTGCGCCCGATTCATTCAGGGGCATTCAAGGATCTTGCTGCTCTAACAAACACAGGCATGTTTGCGCAGATTATATTCTTTTGCTTGCTGTACCCTCTCAACATAACAACAGCCAAGTCTATCGTACAACCGTCGCGAGTGGAGGTGTATCTCAATTCTGTTTTGCACCTGATGTTGATTGCTATTGCCGAGGACAAGATCGATGAAACCAACTGCGACGACGAGGAGTGCACCTCGTTTGTTGAAATTGCCCTGACGCAAGAATCTATAACCGTTGCGACTGACGAAAAGAATACCATTCGAGCTGCTACGATTGTTGGCCTTCTTCGGCTTCTTTTGCTCAAATCTGAATACTCTGGCTGCCATAGAAAGATTGAGCTAATCCTATCCAAAATGGCTCTTCAGCGGCCTTCTCTCAACAAAGAAGCCCACGATAAACTTGGCATTGCTATTGATAGCACTCCTGAAGCCGTGGAGGACATAGCTCTCTCTGCCGAAGAGGAACGTGAACGCAAGAAAAAGGCTGCTATAAGCCGCCAGGCTCGCGTTATGGCACAATTCCAAAAGCAGCAGGAGGAATTTATGGGCAACCAGGGCGAAATCGACTGGGGCTCTGACATTGGTGACTCGATGGATGAAGACGAAGCTGATACCAAGGCTGATGGCACCCATCAAGCCACCTGGAAGTTCCCTAGTGGTACTTGTCTCCAATGTCAAGAGAAAACAGATGAGCGCAAGACTTTTGGCACATTTGCTATGTTCAACGAGAGCCGGATCGTCCGTTTGACGGATATTCAGATACCGGCCGTCGTTCGCGAGGTCCGTAATATGCCTGAATCACTGGATCAGCAAATGTCCAGAGACAGGCCTTTTGGCATGTCTGGAGAAAACATTGTTAAGATAACCAAGTATGACAAGGATGGGCAGCCCCTAGAGTCGGAAGAGCAAGGTATTAGTCAGGGCTTTTCAAGCAAGTTTACTCTTCCGGGACCTGTCTCTGTAAGCTGTGGTCATTTGATGCACTTTAGCTGTTTTGAGACTTACTACGAAGCCACGCAAAGAAGACATGCACACCAGATTGCCCGTCATCACCCAGAAAGTCTAAAGCGCTTTGAGTTTGTGTGTCCTCTGTGCAAAGCTCTTGCCAACACATTCGTGCCCATTGTATGGAAGCCCAGGGAGGAGGTGTATCCTGGAGTCTTGCAACCAGAGACCAAGATGTCTGCCTTCCTTAACAAACAGATGCTGAATCCTCTCTACACCAACGCACAGCCAGAACTCGAGATTTCAACCATCTTCAGCAACTATGCCTCTGCTTCGCTGATTGGACCACTTGCTGGAAGTGCCGCAGAGGCTCGTTCAGGCTCAAGCCAAGCTGTGGGTGGGATTCCGGGAGCAACTGGCCGGGATTTGGCTGCTCAGACTCCTCCGGCTTCCAACATTCTTGAAAGCGGCTTCCCTAGCACCAATAATCCCATGACAGATTTGGTTAGGATATACAGTCGCATGAGCAATAGCCTCAGAACACAAGACTTTTTGCCATCTGATATGGGCTCGGATAGCCGACAGCTTTGTTTCAACGATACGCTAGTTCGCTCAGTAGCCTTTTCGATTGCCTCAGTGGAAATCCAGCAACGTGGCGTGGGCGTAGTGGCTGAGCCGAACACAACTGCATCGTTTGTGTCTCCCGGTATTTTCGTCGATCGCATCCCCGAAATCTCCATGACATATTTGAAGATTCTTTCAGACACAGCCCGCACATACGTTCTTGTCGGTGAGCTCCGACCTGGCACAGACAGCTTCATTGAGGCCCAGTTCCAGCGCGATGCTTGCACACAACTCAAGCAGCTGTTCATCTGCGACTATTCCGATCTCGAAGATGTCAACAACATCCCTCCAGTCCTAGCCATTGACGGGTTTGTTCTTCTTACGGACTTTGCCTACTGCATGTCTGAGGCACACCAATTCGAAATCGCCCACCTGGTCCGGCTGTGCTACTTAGTTGAAGTGGTTCGTGTTGTGCACCGTATCAGCAACAACATCCCTGCACCAAGCTGGTCTCAGCGGCTCTTTGCGCTGCCCGAAAATACATCGAGCAACATTCGCACGTTTGCGCAGTTCTGCCGGCGTTTGATGGAAATGACGCTTGATGCTAAAGCCCCCATAGATACAACTAGCGAATCGGAAAGCAGCCTAGAGAATCTTGGCTTTGAGCAAGCCGGACTGTCGGATCTTGCAGGAATTTACGAGTTCGTAAAGAAGTATGCGCTTGTCTTCCTCCGCAAAACTGCTATCCTCATGCACGCTAGATTTGGAGTCAATTTCTCCGCCTACACTCCATCCAACCCCGCAGCCGATGAGCTTACGCGTCTAACTGAGGCCTTGTGTCTGCCATCATTTGATGATATTATTGCTTCTATCTTGCCGAATGCTACTTCTCTTGGCTGGCCCGACGGCTTGGACCATCTTGTGTTTGGTTGGATCCGGCACGATCTGATGTACCCTGCGAAGTCTGACACGAAATCAAACAAGACGCCAGCCAACAAACTGGGTGCTGTGGAAAAGTCGCGAGACTTTGTGCCCATGGGCCTGGCTCATCCAGCTATTTTCGAGCTTATCGGCCTACCCAAGACATTTGACACCTTGATAGAGGAGGCTACGCGTCACAAGTGCCCAACCACCGGCAAGGACATCCAGGATGCTACTATCTGTCTATTGTGCGGGGAGATTTTCTGCGGCCAAAGCACGTGCTGCTTGCGAGAGGCCAATTTCGAACTCGAAGGGAAGATTTCAGTCGGCGGAACACAGCAACACATGTGGAAGTAAGTGCAAACTAAGCCTACCAACAATCGAAACATTTGTTTGATCTTGTTCATTGTCTGTCAACCAACTAACCGCAACACTCCGCTATATAGATGCCAA
Organism: Ceratocystis smalleyi; assembly: GCA_003449175.1. Taxonomy (NCBI): domain Eukaryota; kingdom Fungi; phylum Ascomycota; class Sordariomycetes; order Microascales; family Ceratocystidaceae; genus Ceratocystis; species Ceratocystis smalleyi. Next base: position 73,330 of record NETT01000007.1, on the reverse strand, counting down.
GGCATTACTGGAGTCTTCCTCAATATCCGCAAGTGCTGCACCTTCTACCTTTTCCGCCGTTCCGGCTCATTTGCCCATGCACCGTACATTGACCGCTATGGGGAGACGGACATGGGCCTGCGTCATGGCCGGCAATTAAACCTAAGCCAGAAGAGGTACGACATTCTGCGTACGGCTTATTTGAGCAATGGAATTCCAAGCTTTATCAGCAGAAGGCTGGAGTCGGATGTCAACAACGGTGGCTGGGAGTCCATATGAGTTTGAGACGCCAAGAGAGGAGGAATCATGGACTTTAGGGCTAGCATGGTATTCTATGATAGGGCTGCGGTTATGAGTTCTTTGGATTGCTTTCTTGGTGTAATCGTTACGGCTTTTTTATTATTCATTTTGGTGTCATATTTTTATAAGTCACCATACTAAAACATTAACGTTATCTACTTTCACTGCCTGTTCTAAAATCTCTAACCCTCGTATTGATGGACTTGTTGAGGGGACAACAATGAGTGAGTGAGCTGAAAATTAATTTGGAGTCGATATATTGTGAAAAAATCGCAGAGGCCCGACATTTCACATACATCCAGCCGGGCTTCTATAAATCTGGGATAATCTCATCATCATCGCGGAAGCCGTCAGTTGGCACCAGCCGAATCATGTCCTCTTCGTCCTCGGGGAGGCCCGTGCCAATAATATTGCGATCCAGCTCATCGTCGGAGTAATATGTCTGCACAGACGGCGACACAGAGGGGGCGATGTTACTATGAGCAGTGCCATTAGTTGTGCCGCTTGTAGTCTTGTTGATGGGCAAAGCTTCACATCCCACCCCAGGCTCGTCCGTGGCTTCATGAACGGGCACGACGCTGTGGAAAACTCGTATGGTGCCATCTAGGCCACAACTGACGATGGTGTCGCCGTGAACATCGACCCAAATGCACACGCCGTCATGTGCGGCAAGCCGCTGGATCTGCATCTTGGACTTGACATCCCACAGAACGATGCCGCCGTCCTCAGAGGCGGAGGCGATGTACGCAATAGCAGAGCCATCAACATCGATGGCGGTGGAAGGAGGAGAGCCATCTGTCTCCGGGCCATGGTGTGATGCGCGGCTTGACAGTGGTGAAAAGGTACCGAATTGGCCGCCGAGGGCATACTTCTCGTTACGATGGCCCTGGTATGTCTTTTTAGGTTTGCCGGCTACGTAGTCCCAAAGTCGCAAGCAGTTATCCAAGCTGAAGGCTAGCACAAAGCGGCCGTTGGGAGAGAAGCAGACATTTGCTACGGGCGGGTTATCTTCGTGTACGAGCGTACGTAGACATTGGCCTGTGGTGGCGTCCCAAACACGGCTGTTGCAGAAGGGAGAGAAGGTTAAAAGGTGAGACTGGAGGAAGGAGAGAGGAGGGGGCAGCATCGGGTACTCACGTGAGACCATCGGTGGAGCAGCTGACAACTAGAGTTCCATCAGGGCTGAAGTCAATTCCAGATACAGGATCGCTATGTGCTGGTAGACTGCGCATCAAGCGGCCGGCACGCACATCCCAGAGAAATACAGCTTCGTCATAAGACCCAGACGCAATGACATTTCCCTTGGGCGAAAAGGCCAGGCAATGTACGTAGCTGTGATGGCCGACCAACGGCTCCATAACACGCAGGTTCTTTGTGCGCCTGGCAGCTGGTACCAGCCGACCGCCTCCGTTGTCATGTTGTATTTGCTGCTCAAGATGTCGCGCGGCAATCACACCACGGGCTGTGAGCATGGGCTGGCCGGTAAGACGGTCCCACAGGCGGATGGCCTTGTCGTCGGAGCCGGAGGCCAGCAGCCGGCTATCTGAGGCCCAGGCGACACAGTTGACGCCGGCAAGATGGCCGACTAGCGTATCAACGTGACCGCCTGTCTGCGCATCCCAGATCTTGATTGTAGTGTCGGCCGAGGCACTGGCGATCCAAGCTCCGTCGGGTGAAATGCGCACCTGAGACACGGGCTTGGTGTGCCCGTGTAGTATGAACCGGGGCTGAAAGGCGGGCGTGCGTGGAAGGGGCGATGGCGGAGTTGCTGAGACAGAAGGAGAGCGGGAGGTAGATACAGAGGGAGATTGTGACGGGGAGGAGTGGCGACTGCGAGATGGGGAGGAGTGGCGACTGCGAGATGTGGAGGAGGCGGTGAGCTGGCGTTTGTGTGGAGTGTGGCGTTGCGATTCAAGGCGTGGGGAGCCTGTTTGAGAAGGGGACGACGAGAAGAAGCGCCCGTTGCTGTCTACTGGCGAGCGGGATCGGGGGCGTGCGACGCGATCAGCAGGCATTATGTTGAGCGAACAGCCGGTGTTCTTGGTGGTGGTGTTGGCCGGAGTGGTGTGTCGCGGCGAAAGGAGGCCCGATCTTTGCAATTGAACTACGTGAGTACCGCCAAGGATAGTCTTTCTGACACTTCAGTAGGAAGCAAAGGAATGGCGTTCGCTTGGCTCTATGTGAGAAACCGTCTCGCTCGCGGTTGTGTTCGGCCTGTCGCAAGAATGCCGGCGCATGTTGCAAAAATTACACCAAATATGTCAAGCTACTATTATGACGTGGGCACATTAAGCTTTGGGAGCGAGGCTGAGATGCAAGGCTGAGAACAGGTTCAGGAACAGCGGACAGTACCAAGTTTATGCGCTGCACTGTTTATGCACAGTATATATGTTGTGCAGTAGTGCTGCCGCCACACGACAAAATGTGCACCAACAGACTGCAAGCACAATGCTTGTGCCCTCAAAGCCTAGCCGCAAAGCGTATGCCAGATCCAACTTGCCGACGATCTCTTGCCCTGTTCTTGTCTGGTTTTCAAGCTAGATCAGACGGTCGGGATCAGGGATAGAGCCATCGTTGCGGACAGCTAGTAGAGCCAGTGATTGACTGCCTGTAGCCAATGGGATGCCAAAACTAGGGCCTCTAGATGGGCCGAACGACGCCGGCTTGCTTCAGGTGAGGACTTGGGCTGGGTCTCGTTTGTTGAAGCTGTTTCACGACTCTGGGGTTTTGCCAAGGATTTGGGTTCTGACAGTCCAGAAAAATACTCGCTCGGTCTACTGCGAGAGCGAAGCAATGAAGACTCCCGCTGGCACACAGGTGTAAGCCGGGATGCTCCCGCACTGTGATGCATGATTGGCCTTGTTAATGTGGCATCTAGAAGCCCTGTCCCTTTTCTCCTTCACGTAGCTACCCCCTAGTCAGCAACGTCGCTTCCTTAATATTAAGCCCCGGTCCAGGTAGTTGCTTAGCTTTCAAACTAGGAGCAACCTAACTTCCCTACGCCTCCCTTCTTTGAACAGGTCGAACGTGACAAGAACCACTAGGCTGGGTTGTTTCCTTGTTTCCTTGTTTGCTTGTTTCCTTCTCTCTTTTTTCCTCCGTCCCCCAAGCGGCCCTAACCTCCCGTTCTGCCTGTTTATTATTGCCTGTCCCTTCCCTTTTTCTTTTTCTTCTTGTTCTTCTTTCTTTTCCCTTCTCCCCTTCAATGTTGAGAAATCGGCATCCGAAGAGCCAGACCTCTTCTTCTCCCTTGCCTTCTCTAACGTCTTCCTCGACTCTGACCCCGACGAATCCTGCGCCCCATTCATCTTCCACCTCGAGTCTTGGCCCGCCATTTGCCGCTTCTTCCACTGCTGCTACTGCGTCTGGCGGATCTGCCGAAATGGCCTCCACCCCCCGAGAAATCAACTTGGTGACCCTCAACTGCTGGGGTCTCAAGGCCCTCTCAAAGCTTCGAAATGAGCGACTGGTTACCATTGGCCGCCGCCTAGCCGCTTCCAGTCCCTCGCCGGACGTTGTATGTCTGCAAGAATGCTGGTGTCAAGATGATTACGAAGCTATCCGCCGCGAGACCCGTTTCGTGCTACCGTACGGCAAGTTCTATTTTAGCGGCTCATTTGGCGGTGGTTTGGCAATCTTGTCGCGTTGGCCTATCGAGGAAAGCTCCATGCGCGCATACCCGCTCAACGGCCGGCCAACAGCCTTTTGGCGTGGCGACTGGTATGTTGGCAAGGGCATTGCCTGGGCCATGATACGCTACGGGCCTGGCCGCCGCGACGTTGTAGAGGTGTTCAACACTCATGTAAGTTGTTTGATGCTGGCAACTAATTCCCACACGCACGCCACCCTGGGCTAACTGTCATCCACTCTACTTTAGACCCATGCACCGTATGAATCAGGACCCAAAGACTCGTACATCTGTCACCGACTATCCCAGTCTTGGGAAATTTCTAAGCTACTCCGCGCCGCCTGCGATCGTGGCCACCTTGTCTTGGCTATGGGTGACTTCAACATGATTCCGCTGTCCTTCCCGCACCGCCTAATCACCGCCAACGCGCCCGTCCGCGATATCTGGCGCGTCCTGCACCCCGATAGCGCTATTGGTCCCTATGATAATCCGTCAGAACGGGCCCGTCAGCGCCCACTACCCACAGCTCACTTCAATGTATCGGAAAATGGCGTAACGTCTGACAGTGCCTATAATTCGTGGCGCTGGGCCCCTGCCAAGCAGAAGCAGCTGTTCAAGGGCACCAAAGTCGAGATTGCTCCAGAAACTAAGGACCGTCGCGGAAAACGTCTCGACTATATCTTCGCTTCTACTGGCTTGACACCCGATTCTCCGCCTGGCACTGCCGGGTGGGTTGTCAAGGATTCTCGCGTCGGCATGATCGAGCCACATGAAACCATTGGCTGCTCTCTGAGCGACCATTTCTCTGTCGAAGCCACGCTAGCTCTACATACGCCGTCAAGCGATATTTCCCCAGTCAACAAACCTATTGCCGATCTCGTCGACCAGCCGTCTTCTTCAGCATCTGCGGAAGCCGTTGATCCGCTGGTCCGTTTCTTCGATAACCAGCTCCACGGCTCGGCTGTCCCTGACGCTGAAACGTCGCTGCTCACGGGCGGTACATATGATGACATTCTAGAGCTGACGCGTGTATACATGCGGCGACAGGAAGACCAGCGCTACTGGCAAGCATTTATATTCTATCTATCACTCATCATCTTCGTTGGCTGTCTTGTTGGCGTCTGGTGGAGCCCATATCCGTGGGTCTCGTTCCTACTGCTCTTTTTCTCGTCGCTCTTCCTCGTCTTTGGCGTGATTAGCGGTCTTATATGCCTTCTTTTTGGTGGCGCTGAGAAGCGCGCGTTGATGGAGTTTGAGTGGGAAATCATGAATGCCAAGGCTGGCGGTGATATTTCGCTGCATGCCGGTGGCGGAATGGGCGCTGCTCTTTCGCCAGCTGACCAAGAAAAGATAGTCTAAGCTGCGAGCAGGCCCGACTCCAGCGCGGATCTTGTCTGTCTACTTTGATGTTGATTTCCTTTCCTCCTTCGCTACCTAACGTTTTCTGACTATCTTTTTTTCCCTATTATGTCATAGGTTGCTCATAATAATCCCCCCCCCCCCCGGGCCCGGGCCCCGGCCCCGGCCCCGGCCCTCTCTCCATGTTCCATGTTTACCTTCATTCTTTTACCTTCATTCTTTGTCCCCTTATGCATTTACGAACCTGCCCCCTCTTAAAACTTCCATCATAGCTCGTCTCGTCTTGTATCTTGTATTTATTTCCATTCTACTGCCTCTATTTTCTATCTATAACCATCTTACGCCTACATATATATTCTCCATTCCTCATTCTATCACGTCTTCCCATCTACTATCGCACGCACGTGTAGATTCACAGCCACCCACTCCTCATTATTCTTCGTTTCAGCTCCTAATGTAATCTCATTCAAAACGGTGCATTGCTTCGTCTTGTTTTTGAGATGAGGCAAGCTCTGATAACAATAATCTAATAACACTACAATGTACTGTTTAATCTCTACTTAAGGCATTCGCCAACCTGCAATGATGGATGCTACCAACCCCTCATAACTGATCCAAAAGAACAATACCATCCTCCAATCCCTATTCATGTCACATGCTTGCTGGTTGTTCCCTCTCCGTGTCTACTGACCACTTTGGCCTTGACCACGTCTGTTGGACCAGAGCCCGAAGATTGCTCAGTTGGGAGAGTTTCAGGCAAAAGAAACGGAACTACCTGAGCAACGCCGTCAACAAAGCCATCTGAACCCTTAATCTGTGGCATGGAGCCATAGTTGTAAACGCGTCTCCGACGCCACGTGTATCCAATGAAAGCAAGCTCTTTGCGTAGCGACATTGCCTTTGACTTAGTTTCCTGTGAGCGTAAAAGCAGGTCTCGAGGGCGTCGCTTCTCCTCCGGGCCATGTGTAAATAGAAATGCCTTCAGCTGTTCGCGGTCTTCCCGGTTGAACCGGGACCGATCAATCTCTTCGTACACCATACGAAGCCGATGGCTATCGTATGTTCCGCAAGTCAGGCCAGCCGCAACTTCACACAATCCGACCGAAGGAGATTCCAGAATGCTTCGTGCTTCTTCCCGCGTCATTGGCGGAAGCTCTGCCTCTGAACCATTCTCGTCATCTTCTGTCATTGACCAGTCGCTGATGTTTTTCATATTGTCAAAATACGTAGTGTCCCCGGGATTGCGGATATCAGGGACGAAAGGAGGGGTTACGCGGTGTAAACTCTCCTAATCCACGCAGCGAAACCAACTATGACTTTTGATATCCGCGGCATCGTTGGCCACCACACACTTGTAGTCATTCGAGGTGCCTGTTTTGGACCGAGACTTGGATTTTTGGGAATACATTTTTGCCGTAATACGCTTCTCGGGCTCCTGTAGTAGAGAAAACAGTAGATCCTTGCATCGCGTGCTGATAATGGGTAGTTCCGGGAATTCAAGACGTTTTTCGTGGTTCTATCATCTGTTAACCAGGTGACCACTAAAAGGTGCATGGCAAGGGAAAGGGAATACTTACCAAAATGTTTTTGCGTGTAAACGAGCGGCCACGGTCCGAAAAAAACGGAGTGTATCCGTAGAGGCATTCAAACATGATCACACCCAAACTCCACCAGTCACATCTACCATCATACCTATCACCACGGACAACCTCGGGGGCCATATACTGGCTAGTACCAACAATAGAACGAACAGATTCTCGTTTGCTAAACTTGTTTCGCCACTCCAGCAGAGGCTCTCCGTCATTTAGCACGCGACAATGGCGTTTGATTCCGGCTTCGACTGATCGAAGCTAGCGACGGTGCCGATGGTAGGCCTCGTCATTCATGGATGAAATCTGTTCATCCTGAGGCTCCATGCCAATCCTGTCTAGCACCGAATAGCGATGGGCGCTATAGTATGCCCCATCATGAGACCAGTGGCCATCAAAGGCCAATCCAAAATCCGAGATTTTCAAATGGCCTGATGCAGAAATTAAAAAATTGTCCGGCTTGATGTCACGGTGGATGCATTTTAGTTTGTGGGCTTCTTCAATGCACACAATCATCTCAGCAATGTAAAAGCGAGTGGTAGGTTCGCTCAAGGATCCGACACGTTCCAGCAAGCCAAGAAAATCGCCACCAGACATGTATTCCATGACAAGGTAAAGATTAGATGCATCTTGGAAACTGGCGACGAGGGGCACAATCCTATATTCAACGTTAGTACATCGTGCCTGCAGCAGACAAAGTTACTACTGTCAAAATCAATCACAAGCACTAACCAGTTTGAGGCCTGAGCCGCAATCAAAAGATCTCGTTCTGCACGAAGGTTTCCTTCCTGGCCATACACCAACATGTTTGCCTTTCGAATAACCTTCATGGCATATACCTGGTTGCGGTGCCCAAGAGGCCCCTTCTCGCGGACAAGCTTAACAACGCCAAAGCTTCCTTTGCCGAGAATTCGGATCTGTTCATAGTCATCAATAACAGGTGAAATTGCTAAACCCCGGGTAGCTTTAGAGCTTCGTGCCTTAAGAAAGCGGGTTTCTCGTAAGTGCCAGGCCCATTCTTGGTTGAAAAGCATGCGCATCAGAGCCTTTTGCTCTGTCGTAAGGCTTCCAGCTACATCCAGTTCATTTTCCATGTAGAGCCTATACTTTTCACGGGAGTCAATGTGATCTTTAATACTGTTGAAGTATGATTCAAGGTAAACCTTGGCGGCAGCAACACGTTCGACTGTCTCGATGGTTGGAACAATGCGGATAAGCTGACGTGTAGATCGAGATGATGTAGAAGAGCGAGAGAATGGAATTTGAGAAGAATCAATAAACTGGGCTGATTGGCGCTTTCGAGGGCGGGAAGACAGAGTTGTCTGGCGTGCTCTGCTTACGGTTCCTGAGTCTACTGGTCGGACGGTGACAATAGGCTCGGAGGTTTCTTTCTCTTCACCTGCGCTGACATTATCTTGCTCTTCGGGGATATCTGAAGGTCGGGCAGCCTGCTGCAAGTTGTCACCTCGGCCCTGGCGAACTTGCTGAAGATGGGTGGTAGGATTAGGTCTATTTTTGACGCTATTGGTCCGAGCAACACCTATCTGGGTATCACGGCTTGGGTCTGGAAGGAGGTGCTATTAGTTTTGTGCAAAGACGCAAGGCAAAAAGACAAAATAGAAAATAACAAAAGAGTAGCCTGCCTACCATGGTTACGGCCAAGGGACTTCATAGCGGACACAAAGTCATTCTAGGGTCTGTTTCCCCGCTGGCCAGCTTGGGGAGACGAAGGAGGGGTAGGGTCCAGCTCATCAATGCCAACAGTGACAATAGTTGGGACCAGAGGCTTTTGCTCAGTTGGCGGCGGAGGTGGCGGAGGGCGAGTAGGCAACACAGTATCTTGTCCAAATTCTGGCATTGTAAGAAATCGGGATAAAGGGCTGTTAGGTAGAGAATAAAGTAAGATATAATAGTCCGAATAGAGTTGGAGACACTACGCTTGAAAAGCTTGAGGATTTGGGAGTTATCTGAATCAGCCTTTTAGTGCCAAGAAGAAACGTAGGCTTGAAGTTCCAACGGGGTCTGTAAAGTTACAGTGGGTATTGCGTTGTGGTATCAATACAGACCAAGCTTTGGATAGAGGCTTAGCAGCGGTAAAATCAACACGAAAGGTGTGCCGAAGTCCGACGTGAAGGTGCAAAGAGGGAAATGATAAGAAACAATTCAAGAGTATGGGCTGAAAGTGGCAGTCAACAGGACATGGCCACCGACTCCAAGACAAGGTGAGAGTGAATACAAGAAAGAGTGGCGGTAGATGATTGGCAGACCAGCACTGGAGCTAATAAATAGTAAACAATAATAGAGAAGCGGAAGTGGTGATGATATTAGAGAAGAAAGAGAGCATCGAAAGATGAAGATATAAAGTGGATAGAATAAAGCCGCATCAAGTAAATGCCAGTGTTTGTTGGGGAGAGGCGGCGTGGTTGGTGGGTGATGATGATGATGATGATAGAGTCCGTCCACGATGGCTGCAAAAAGCAAAAACAAAAAAAGAACAAAAAAGAGAACGGGGGGGCGGGAGGGCGAGAGGGCGAGAGAACAGAGGGGAAAACAAAGAGGGCGGTGCCAAAACACCCCTTTGTCTTTTGGTTGGGGATGTGCCCTCAGGAACGGAAGGCATGACTAGACCATAGACTGCGTACTGGGCATATAGCTGGATTTGCTTTGTTTAACACCGAACGGGAAGTTACATTAGAAAAAAGAGACACGCGCACCTTCTTCATTAAATATAGGCACGCGGAGCCATTGGGGGGAAATATCGCCGAGGCAAAATCAAGACGTTAATTCTGCACATACAGCAGCAACTAGGACGATTGTTATTGTGTTATTTTACGTCTACCTACTGTTATTCCGCAGCAATACGACGGGCAACTAGGACTAGGACAGGGCCATGGCATTATAACTGAACTGTCATGTCAATACAGCAAGCATGGGCCAGACTAGACTCGCGGTTGAATGTGGAGCTCCTGCCACATGGCAGCCGTGATCTGCCGCAGTATTACACCAACACAACGTCGAAAAAAATGAGTTGAACACTACACAACACGACCCTACACGACCCTACACCAACTTACACCACCCTACATGCATGCTTAACATGTACTGGCGGTTGTCATCCCAGTCTGACACCCCAAAACACAGATGCCATAACAGCCGAGAAAAAAATATGCGTGGTATGCACCGGACGGAATTTGCATCCGTGTCTATGGCTATGTTAGTACTAGATGACTCAAGTTCCATTTGACGCCCGTGCCAGGAATCGAACAGTACGTGCTGACAATGGGAGCTTGGGCTGTGGGGAGGGTGGTCTTACCTCTTCTGAACCAGGAGATTTTACTGTGAAGCTCTTTTGAGTTCACAGAAAATTGCTGGGAGAGAAGCAAGCTAACTACTGCTCCACCGGTGCGGCCAGTTTATGGGCGCAAGATCCATCGCACGCAGGCTTTCTTACAAGTGATGGTCAAGGAATTATGTGAAGTTAGTGAACGGAGCAGCGTGGCTAAGACTTTAGCCAACTACACCATCACGCCCTTTCCTTCCTTGCCTGTTTCCTCGTAAGGCCGGCGGCGAGTTCTCGGTTGGAATTAGGGGCTCGTAGTGGCCCTTATAAAGGAAACTCTTTTTCCTTAGTGGGTGCGTTCTTTCTACTATTTTTTCCCGTCTCCTTCTGTCTTTGGCTCCCCGCCCGTGTTCTGTTTGGGGCAAGGGGGCCTGCGTCGTGTTTGGCTGCTGGTTGTGTTTGTGATGTGACGAAAATGGCAATTGCCAGTTGGGCGAAAGGGGGGAAGCCAACAAGGTAAGCGCTACCGCATTAAGCGGGAATGTATCGGTGTACCAACTAGTACATGCCAAATGGAGTGCTTAGTCAGGGTGCAAGTTGGGAATGCTTGCTGCTAGCCCTTCATTTCGTTTCTGACATTCGTTAGTTAGCATTTGCTTGCAGTAGACGTTAAATATGTTCAAACCAAATCAAAATTGGCGTTTGCTTGACTACGGGCTTGCCATGTAAGAAGACCATCGTAAGGTGTCGATCAAGAGGAAACGGGCTGGTAAGTACAGTCATGCATACGCACCAGGCCCAGGCATAGACACTATCACATGCACGCATCGTACCTCTCCGCCTATCAGCATGAATACTGACAGATGGTAGCGAGGATGATTGCATTAGTGTCATGTCACTTGACCTTGGGGTTACTTGGAGAAAGTAACTCGCACCAGTACAACAATCGGTCTGCCTTCTGAGGGGAGGGCATGTGCTTGGCTGAACTAGACATGCATATGTGGGCTGTCGAGGTAGCCTGTCAGGTGCAGTGAAATCATATCCATCCCGACGGAGACATTCTAGCTAGAATAAAGCGAAGCAGCATGAGAAAATTGAGGTTGTTAGTACCGTTGATGTAAGAAAAAGGGGGTAATGATGTTCACAAAAAAGAAAAAAAAGACGTTCCACAACGAAAGTTTTTACTTGGTTGTGGAACGATGCAGGTGGCGGCTGCGGACAGGTGACGGGTGACAGGTGTCAGACCCTAACAAGGAAGACCGCATGGTCACTTTCAAAGTAGACATATCACGAACAAGTGATTCATGGAATAAAAGCACAATGTGATATTCGAAGGACATTATACATGTATATATTAAAACAATAGCATGGGAAAAGAAGGAGAGTATACATGCAGCCATCCAGCTTCCCCACGAAGATTGGATGACCAAGATGTTGAACACAGCGGTGAAAAAAAGACTGACAAAAGAAAAGATTCAAGTTCAATATAGCGATGGGAGAGGTTCAGGAAAACCAAGAAAAAAAAAAGAAAAAAATCCAAACGCTCTAAATCCAAAACGAAATGAATGCCGTGAAACAAATGTAGAAGATCAAAGTAAAACAGAGCCAAGATGTGTGGTATAAGGTGGCAAGCAAATTGAAACAGTAAACCAGGGCCTAACAAAATGCAAATAAACAACCAAGAACGAAGAACGAAGAAACAAACCAACAAAAGAAAATCAACAAACAACGCCGCTATGCCGTAGAACAGCAAAAAAAAGAAGGGCAAGACGGACGTGATGCCACAAATAGGCTGAAGCTGGTGACGCTGGCATACTGGCCTTATAAAGAAATGTATGAAAAAAAAAAAAGGGTACTCTCAGCAAAAGATGAGAAAAAAGCCTTTATCAGAAGGACAAGGAAACAGGCAGCAGTGTATCAGCAAGATACTAGAATCTTGGAGTAGGCAGCATACGCATGCGCAAGACCAAGTAATGCGATCTAAGCCAGATCTGGAAGAGAAGAGAACCAATAATGTAGAAGCAAAAAAAAGACGTCCAAAGAAACAAGACCCACGAGGTAGTCCTGGTACTGCTATGCCGCAGTTAGTTACCGCCGCCCTTGAGCTTCTTCCACCAGCTACTCCGCGGCGTCTCGCCAAAAGTAGACGTTTTACGGGAATGGCGAATGCGCTCGTCGCTGCCATCCAGTCCCGCACCGCTCACAGGCGGGGCGGGAACTTGTGGCGGAATGCGGTCACGATTGTATTCGCGGCCACGATCGCGCTCCCGCTCTCGGTGATGGTGAGCGCTTCGCTCGCGTACTTTCGCTTCGCGTTCGCGTTCGCGCTCGCGCTCGCGATCCTCACGGCGTGCACGGCGGCGGCGCTGCTCTTCAGCTTCCTCGAGCGGGTCGACAGCTGGATAGGCATCACCTTCATTGGCGGCGGCGGCTTCTTCTTGGCGAGCACGGCGTCTTCGTCGGCGGCGATCTTCAACATCATCGGTTGGATCGATTGGAGCTATGGGTTCGGCGGGGTGTGCTCGGCGGCTGCTCCGATGGTGATGGCCATAGTGCTCATCATCCGTGTGCATTGGAGGTGGGTGGGGTAGAGATACAGAAGGGTGGCGAGCAGCACGAAGCTCGCGGCGACGACGACGATACTCCTCATCTTCCTCGCGTGCTAGTTCAATTTCACGCTCCCGTGCACGCTCCTTTTCACGAAGAGCAGCTTCTTTGCGAATCCGGCGACGTTCAAGACGCTCAGCCTCCTCCTGGGCCAGTCGACGCTCTTCTTCTTCTTGAGCACGTATTTTCGCAGCACGACGTTCGCGACGTGCCTCACGCTCAGCAAGACGTTGAGCTTCAATTTCTTGGTCCAAAACTTCTTCAACTGGAGGCGGAGGAGGTGCAGCTGGGACAGAGGGTTGGTGGCGGTGCTTGCGATGTAGCAGACCCTCATCACGCCCAGACTCCTTGGCACGAGCAGCTTCGTTAGCGATCTCTGCAGCCTCGCGTTCAGCGCGACGAGCGCGACGAGCAGCCTTGCGAGCCTGGAGATCGGCCTCTTCAGAGTCAACGCCAATCCTGATGCGGCGATCGGGCCGCTCACGATCACTCCGGTCACGGTCGCTTTTCTCGCGATCACTGCGTTCACCATGTTCGCGTTCACGACGGCGTTCTCTACGTTCACGCTTACGCTCGCTCTCATAGTCGCGATCACCTCCAGCAGCTTCCCGTTCCCGTTCCCGTTCACGCTCACGCTCACGCTCACGCTCACGTGTAGGGCGCGGGTCCTCATCTCCAGTGCGGCGTCTACGCAGTTCAGGGCGAGCATCTGCAGGTTGTGTTGTCTCGAAGATATGTTCTGCGCCAACATCGGGTCTAATATCCGGCTTGACCATACCGCGGAAAGTACTTAAAAAGCCGGTAATAGCACCCCGTTTAGAGTCACGGCGGGTTGGCATTACAGGTGCCTCTAAGTGATCAGCGCGATCAGCAGGAAGGGGCTCTTCGACTGGCTCGCGCTCGCGATGATGCCGAGAGCGGCGTTCGGTGCGAGGAGGAGATTCCACAGGTGGAGCAACCTCTTCATCTTCGGGACCTCGAACGGCACGCTCACGATGGCGGCGACTAGAAGCCTTGAGACCTAGAAGCCTTAAAGCCCTGGAATTTGGGTCGAGGTCCTCGGGCAGAGGGTCGTTAGTTGGAGAGAGAGCACCGATGTCAACAGATTGACGTCTTGTTTTTGAAGAGGCATGGCGACGTTCACGGTCACGGGTCGAGGACGAGCGAGCACGGCCAGAGCCTTGGCCCATGGCGCCGGAGGCAAACGGATGAACTGGCGGTGGGCGAGGGACTTCAGCACGCGCTCTATCCTTGTCAGAGGCCGAACCTCTGGAGGAAAGCTCCTTGCGTTCGTTGTCCTCACGCTCTGAGACTCGCTGAGTACGCTGACGTTCTTTTTCTTCTTCATGGCGGGCCATACGAAGTACTCGGGCTCTTCTGCGTTCCTCACGCTCCTCTTCTTTCCTGCGCTCATGTTCACGCTCTTTTTCGCGTGCTTCGCGTTCACGGGCCTTGCGTTCTTTGCGTCTACGCTCGCGCTCTTGCTCGTAGTCTTCTTGCTCTCGTTCAACCGGGTCTTGGTTTTCAGGCTCAGCCAGAGGCTCTTGCATCTCTTCCTCCTGCTCCTGGCGTTCTTTATCTTTGCTACGACCACCAAGAGGATTGATCCAAGAGACCCAACCGCCAGCACCAGTGTTACCGGGAGCATTAGGACTGCCTCTACTCCCATGAGCAGAAGAATCGCGAATTCTAACACGGTCCTTTCTGTACTTGGGCTCAGGGGGCGGCGTTCGTGCCTCGTCGTCTGTGGGTGGTGTGGCATTTTCCTCGTCGTCGGGCGGAGGCGGGGGTGGAGAAGGAACTGGGGATTTATCGCGGCGATGTCGGCGATGTCTTTTAGAGCTAGATCTAGGCGCGGCGTTCTCTTCGGCAGGAGAAGCTAGCATTTCACCTGCACCAGGGAACCCACCAGGCAAATCATCATTATCAGCATACCTGATAGGGGGGGGACTTGGAGGAGCAGCTGCAGCAGCCTCTTGTTCCTTCCGTGCTCTGCGTTCTCTACGGCGCTGCTCTTTGCGTCGGCGCTCTTCCTCTTCCGCTTGCTCAAGCTGTTGCTGTTCAAGAAGTACTCGCTCTTTGTGTTCTCTACGCAAGCGACGCCGTTCTTTGCGCGCAAGATCTTCGGGAGAAAGGCCTTCGGGCTCGGGGGGAGCTTCAGCAATTTCCGGTTCCGGTTCAGGTTCCGGTTCAGGTTCAGGCTTAGGCTCAGGCTCAGGCTCAGCTTCGAGCTCAGGATCGGGGTCGGCAACATCTTCCTCCGCTACCTCAGCTTCGGGATCTTCTTGAACAGCCTCGAAGGCGCGAAGCCTGTCAGCGATCTTGCTGCTCACTTTGCGAGAAGATGGTGAGTCCGGAGTTCGTGAAGCTGGCGGGGGCGAGGCTGACTGTTGCGAGGAATCCTGGTCTATATATGAATGGATGATTAGTATATTGGCAGTGAAAAAGCAGTATGATGGGCTGATTGAGAAGGCGCTAGTTGAAAGGCTAGCTTTATATGTCCGCAAGGTGTGAAGCCATAAAGTTAGAGAAACATGAATGTAACATACCTTTCTTGGTCCCTGCTGTGAAAGCACCCCAGAAGCCAAAGACGCCACCTGGAGGTTTATCTCCTTCTTGAACAGCCTCTTCCTCGGCAGGATTTTCTTCAGCAGGCGCGTCAGCAGCCGGCTCGCCCTCTTTAAGCAGCCCGTCAACTTGTTCTGGCGTCAAATCCATAAGATCATCATCAAGAGTGCGTTCTTCTCCTTGATGTCTCTTCTTCTTCTTGCGCGCCTTCTTCTCCTCCGCCGCAGCTGCCGCAGCTGCTGCGGCGGCGGCTTCTTCCTCCCTTCTCTGCCTTCGACGAGCCTTCTTCTCAGCTGCTGCAGCTTCTTCTTGAGCTAGGAGAGCAGCTGCAGCTTCTTCTTGAGCTAGGAGAGCAGCTGCAGCTTCTTTTTCTTTGCGTCGCTTTTCTTTACGTAGAGCAGAGGAGGTGTTGTCGGTTGCCTTTTTGTCCTTTTCACGCTCAGAGCTGCGAGACTTTTTCGACTTGCTTGATGACTTATCCAGCCTAGATGGCGGTGTATCAGCTTCAGGCTCTCCGTCGTCGGCAGGATTGCCTTCAGCTTCAGCTTCAACTTCGGGGTCTGCCTCGAGTGCCGGCTCCTCCTCCGCTTCTTGATCGTCATCATCATTCGCGCTACCACCAATAGCAGCCCAGAAGCCTCCCTTCTTCTTCTTCCCCTCTCTCTTCCTACGCGCCTTTTCCTCTTCCTCGGCAGCAGCAGCAGCTTGTTCTTCTGCAATACGTTGCTTTTCCGCTTCTTCGGCGGCGGCGGCGGCGGCTTCTTCTTCCTCAATCCGTATACGTTCCTGCTCCTCCTCTTCAGCTTTGAGGCGCGCCTCCTCTTCTTCCTCAGCCTTACGCTTTGCAGCCTCGCGCTCACGGATCTCGCTCTTCTTGACTTTGCGTGTAGTTGTACCCCAAAAGCTTGAAGCCACAACCTCTTCAACCTCCGAATCCGAATGCTCCTCGGTATCTGATGGTTTGTCTTCCGGTGCGTCGATATCGAGACTAGCCTTACTACCGTCAACACCCCATACATCAGCCTCTAAGGCTGTAGCGGGATCGACGGCTTTTTGGTCAGATGTAGTTTCCGAGTTTTTGTCGTTGAGAGACTCGGCCGAAGACTGGCTCTTGTCTTTCGACTTGGTTTCACTACCGCCGACGCCCCACGAATCGCCAAACGCAGCTTCCGCTGGCGCATCTTGGGCAGGGATTCCCCAGATACTACCAAAGACACCTTTAGCAATAGGAGGGGGAGATGGCGTTGAGACCTTCTTCTTGGTGCCTCCAAAGCTCCAGAATCCACCAGCAGGCTCTTCTTTACTCTCCTCGCCTTCAGGCTGTGGTTCATTAGCAGCTTGGGCTTCAGCTTCAGCTTTGGCTTCAGCTTCGGCTTCAGCTTCAGCTTTGGCTTCAGCTTCGGCTTCAGCTTCGGCAGCAGCCTTGGCGGCGGCAGCAGCAGCCTTCTCTTCCTGGGCCCGACGCTTCTCGACGCGACGAGTCAATTCCTTCCAGCGTGCCAGCTCTACAGGGCGGAGCTTTTTCTTGCGCTTCGTTAGTGCAGCCAGCTCGATGCTCTCAGCCGCGATTTTATCCTGGAGAAGCTTCTCTGCCTTTTCAGCCTCAGCAGCTAGTCGATCACGCTCTTCTTGCTCTGCAGCTTCCTTGGCAGCCTGCTCAGATGCCTCTGCTTCAGCAGCAGCAGCAGCAGCAGTAGCTTTAGCTTCAGCTTCTTCTTCAGCTTCAGCTTCTGTTGCTTCCGCCTCAACAGCTTCGGCATCTAATTGTTCAGCTTCAGCGGAAGCCTCCTCCGCGACTTTTGCTGCATCTAGCTCTGCCTGCTTAGCAGCCCTGTCGTCGGCACGTGCCTGTAGCTCAGAAATACGTGCACGATCTTTGGAACGAATTTTAGCCTTGGACTTCAGTGTAGCTAGTTCTTCCTCCTCGGCTGCAATTTGAGCCTTTAGTGCTTCAGCGGCAGCAAGGGCTTCGGCAGCCTCAGCTTCAGCAGCTTCAGCAGCTTCAGCTTCAGCGGTTGCAGCTTCAGCGGCTGCAGCCGCAGTCGCCTCAGCCTCTAACCGCTCAGCCTCTAACCGCTCAGCCTCAGCAGCCGCTTCCTTAGCTGCAAGCTCTTCAGCCTCCTTCTCAGAAGCTATACGCGCACGTTCATCATGACGAGATTTAAGATAATTGTAGCGTGCGGCATCTTTGCTGCGAAGAGGCTTCTTAGCTTTGACGTTCTCGTAGATCCTGAGCTCATTTTCTTCCTTGGCAATGAGGGCTTGCTCTTCCTTGGCGCGGGCAGCAGCCTCTTCTTCCTCTAGGCGGAGACGCTCTGCTTCAGCGGCTTCTTGAGCTTCACGTGCGGCTTCTGCTGCTGCTTGCTCTGCTTTTTCAGCTTCACGAGTAGCCTCTTCAGCCTCGCGTGCAGCTTGTTCTTTGGCCTCTCGAGCAGCCTGCTCTTCAGCTTTGCGAGCAGCCTGTTCTTCAGCCTCCTTGGCAGCCTGTGCTTGAGAGCGACTCTCGGCACGAGCCCGGAGAGTATCCAGCCGAGCTTGTTCTTTAGATTTGAGCTTGCGCTTGCTTTTCAGGGCTGCCATTTCCTCTTCCTCAGCAGCAATCTTGGCTTGACGATGTCTCTCGGCCTTCTCAGCAGCAGCCCGGGCTTTCTCTTCTTCTTCAAGACGAACTGCCTCTTCTGCCTTGAGACGGGCCGCTTCTTCGGCTTCTGCACGCGCGGCCTCCTCAGCAGCCTCTGCTTCTTCGGCTGCAAGACGAGCTGCTTCAGCTTCGGCCTGCTCAGCTTCCCGAGCAGCAGAAGCTTCAGCGCGGAGGCGAAACTTTTCAGACAATTCCTCGTAACGAGCCAGCCGCTCTCCACGAAGTTTGTGCTTTTTACTTGAAAGAGTGGCGAGTTCAGCTTCTTCTTCGGCTACAACTTTAGGGTCTTCCTCAGCATCAACAAACTCGCCATCGTCCTCGCCACCGTTGTCTATTTCATCTTCGGCAGCAGAGGGCGACACAGACTCCTCTGATGAGGGGTTCTTGGCAGCTAGCTTGGCCGCCTTTTTGGCTGCCTTCTTCTCGGGAGCCGCTTCAGCGCGTCGCTTTGCCCGGGCGCTAAGGTCGTTGTAACGGGACATGTTCTTGGAAGGGAGACGGCCCTTAAGTTGAAGCTTTTCTTCTAGAAGGGCGAGTTCTTGTGTCTCTTTACGAATGTGGAGAGCAACAGCTGGATCCTCTTCTTCTTCCGAGACATCTGAGTCCTGCGATTCATCGCCAGTAGTTTCAGAAGCATCTTCAGCTTCAGGCTCAGCTTTGGCTTCAGGCTGAGCTTCAGCTTCGTCCTCGGCAGGAGGAGCAGCCTCAGCTTCGGCGGCGGCGGCAGCGGTGGCGGCGGCAGCAGCAGCAGCAGCAGCCTCAGCTTCCTTGGCAGCGAGAGCATCCGCCTTACGCTTTTCGGCTTTGGCCTTCAACTCTTGGTGACGACGTTGGTCAGAGGGGGAAAGTTGGCGGCGAAGCTTAACCATGTCATCCAAGCGAGAAAGCTCGTTCTTCTCCTTCAAGAGCTCTTCAGACTCGGTAGCTGCAGCAGCTTCTTCAAGCTTAGCCTTGTCGGCCTCTTGAGCCTCTTGAGTCTCCTCGGCAGCCTTAGCCTCAGCATCAGCCTTGCGCTGCTGAGATCGCTTTCGGAGGTCAGCAAGTCTACGGAGATCAGAAGTGGGAAGCTTCATTTTCATCATGACTCTATCCTCTAGATCCTGAAGCTCCTCTTCTTCTCTGGTAATCATGGCCAACTCAGCTTCAGCAGCCGCAGCCACAGCAGCTTCCTCCTCAGCCTTGACTCGGGCTTCTTCATCGGCTTGGCGCTGCTCCATCTTGGTACGAAGCTCCATAAAGCGCTTCAATTCTGATGGAGAAAGACGACTTTTCTTGTTGGTGCGCGCCTCGAGTGCCGCAAACTCTTCAGCCTCAGCAGCGATAGCGTCGGCCTCCGCTTGTGCAGCAGCAGCAGCCTCCTCTTCGGTAGCCTTGGCTTCGGCTTCCGCGATGGCAGCTTCCGCAGCTGCTGCAGCTTCGGCTTCAGCCTTCAGGCGAGCCTCTTCCTCGGCCTTTCGCAAGGCTGACTTCTTGCGAAGGTCGCCGAAACGCGTAAGCTCCTTAGGCCGAAGCTTAGTGCCCTGAGACATACGGGCTTCGAGGGATTGTAGCTCTTCTTCTTCGGCGGCAATTTTTTCAATTTCAGCTTGAGCCTGGGCTTTAGCTTCAGCAGCTTCTTTCTCGGCCTTGATGCGGGCTTCATCCTCTGCTTTGCGTGCTTCAATCTTAATTCTAAGCTTGTTGTAACGATCTAACTCAAGACCTCGCAGCTTCCTGGTCTTGTGCTTGGATTCTAGTGCAGCGAACTCTTTATTCTCGGCAGCAAATGGATCCTTTGCAACAGCCTCCGCTTCAGCTTGTGCAGCAGCCTCAGCTTCGGCTTGTGCAGCGGCCTCGGCGGCCTTAGCAGCCTCCGCGTCCTCAGCAGCCTTAGCTTCAGCGGCAGCCTTAGCTTCAGCTTTGCGTTTAAGAGACCTAGCATTAAGCTCGTTGAATCGCTGAAGGTTTGAGCCCTTGAGACTCTTCTTGCGACCTTTAGCTATCAAAGCAGCAAGCTCAGCTTCCTCGTCAGCAACAGCTTTCGCGGCGGCAGCCTCAGCGGCAGCAGCCTTCGCAGCAGCAGCGGCTTCGGCCTCCGCTTCAAGGCGAGCCATTTCTTCAGCCTCCGCTTTCTTGGCGGCAGCAAGTCTCTTTGCTTCGGCACGTTCGGCGCGGCGAGCAGCATTAGCCTTTAGAAGCTCATAACGTTCGGTATCAGCAGGTTTCATGCGCCAGCGCACAGCCTTGGATTTCTCAAGACTTGCAAGTTCCTTTTCTTCCGCTGCAACCACAGCCGGGTCTTCTTCCGGTTCTTCTAGCTCGTCAGGATTGTCGGCGGGTTCAGGTTCTTCGTTTGCCATTACTACAGTGTCATTGTCGCCATCATTAGGGTCAATCTCACTGTCATCCTCGACATCTGCATCTACTGAGCTAGCAGATGCGGAGGCAGCTGAAGAGGCGGATTCTTCTTGTTCACGACGCTCACGCTCACGCGTTGCAGCCTTTTCCTTGAGAGTCTCGTAGCGCATAAGCTCGATGCCGGAAAGGCCCTTTCTCTTTTTCGACTTGCGAGCTTCAAGGGCGGCTAGCTCAGCTTCTTCTTCCGCAATGCTCTCAGCTTCTTGGCGGAGACGTTCAGCCTCTTCCTCGGCTCTTTTAGCCTCCATAGACTTGGCAGCACGTGCATCAGCGCGGCTAACAAGTGCGGCGTAGCGCATTTGGTCAATAGGTCGAAGCTGATTTCGTGCCATGCGCTGGCGAAGAGTAGCGAGCTCCCTCTCCTCGGCAAGAAGAGCATCTTCATCATCTTCAGTTTGTGCTTCGGGGGCAGAAGACTCGATTTCGGAGGGTGGCTCGGTATCGGTGACAGGATCAGGTTCAGACTCGGTAACAACTTCGGAATCGGGCCCAGGCTCGGGCTCGGCATCAGGCTCAGGTTCAGGCTCGGGTTCAGCTTCTGGTTCCGGTTCCGGTTCGGGCACGGGAGGCGGCGGAGAGATATTTGCAGCTTCCTCCGCTTCCTTTTTCAACCGTGCACGCTCCTCTTCCACCTTCTTCTTTTCTTCTCGCTCAAGGATGCGGGCTTCCTTGGCATCACGCCGCTGCTGAATGCGTTTTTCCAGAGCCAGATATTCGTTTTGTTCGTCAGCCTTTAAACGCTTGCGCATGAATTTTCGACGCTCGAGAATTTCCAAAGCAGCCTCATCCTGTGCTAAAGCCTTGTCTTCGGACTTCTCAAACTCTCTGCGCTCTTCTTCAATCTGCTGCCGTTCTTCCTCCTCTATCCGCCGCTCTTCTTCTTCTTCTGCTTTTCGCCGCACTTCGGCCTGTTCCTTCATCAAGGCCTCAGCTTCACGTTGAGAAGAGCGTGCTAATAGCTCGTTGTAGCGCGCCAGGTCAGAACCCTTAAGAACCTTTCGTTTTGAAGACTGCTTCTTAGCCTCAAGCTCGGCTAACTCTGCTTCTTCCTGGGCGATGGCTTGATCCTTGGAAGTGTTCTCCGCAGCAGCGATTTCATCTTCAAGCTTTTTAATAGCCCCTTCTTCATGCCGCCGCTGTTCTTCTTTGCGCTCTGCATCGCGGGCAAGGAGTTCGTTGAAACGTGCAAGCTCAGCGCCCTTAAGACGCTTGCGGTTGTTCTTCTCACGTAGCGTTTTGATCTCCTGCTCCTCAGCAAGCGCCTGAGCCTGCCTTCGCTTCTCTTCAACCATACGATCAGCTTCGGCAGAGATAGCCGCTTCTTGTTTTGCCTTTTCCTTTTCTCGTTTTGATGCGCGTTTGCTGAGAAGATCAAAGCGCTCTTGTTCTTTGGAGCGTAGTTTCTTGGTAGTAGCCTTGGAGGTGAGGGCGGCTAGTTCTTCTTCTTCATTGGCGATATCTGCCATAAGGCGTTGCTGCTCTACTTCTATCGGGTCTGGACTTGGCGGTTGTGGGAGTGTTGGCGGCGACGGTGGTGTTTGTTGTACAGGGATTAGGTTCTTGATAGGTTCGGGTTCTACAAAAAGGAAAAGAAAAAAGCATCACACAGGTTAGTACTCGGGTACACCAAGGCCATATTTCTTTCGGCACGATTGTGCGCATGGCGTTTCAGATCGCACGCAGTCCTACCTTTCTTCTTTTTCTTTCCGCCCAAATTCCATCCAAAGAAGCCGACACTGCTTTCCTCTTCTTTGGGCTGTTCTTTTTTCTCGACAGGGGAGCCCCAGCCCCAAGAGGCATCGTCTTTCTTCTTCTTCATGCCCCATATGTCGTATTCATCGCTGCCTTTGTTGTTGAGAATGGGCATGTTGCGCGGCTCGTCAGTGGATTTCTTGCCGTTCCAGGAGGAGGAGAGTTCTGGGTGCTGCTTGGACGATTCGGACGGGGATGTGTTTGCGCCGTCGTCGAATATGGGCTTTTTGGACTTGAGCTTGGAGAAGAACCCCCAGGATGTGCTTTCTTCTTCCGGTACAGGCGAAGGTGCAGGTTTGGACGTAGAATTAGATTCGGGGCCTGCCCATATTGCGCCCTGCTTGTTGTTAGAAGTGGTTGCGCCCCAGGCGTCAAGAGTGTTGGAGCCGGCGTTGTCGGTGCTGAGGCTCAAGAGATCGTGGGCAGCAGAGCCCTTGTTGGTGGTGTTGGTCGAACTGTCTTTGTCGCGTTTGTTGGAGGACCCTAAGCCCCAGTTGTTGGCAGCAGAGTAATCGTTCTTGTCGAGGTCGTTTGAAGTGCCAAAATCGCCCCAGCCAAAGCTAGAAGTGTTGGGCTTTTTATTTGCCGAATTGGTGGAGTCTGTGTAGGTTTTGGGTAAGTAAGTGTCCGCGCAGGAAGTAGGAGAGACGAAGTAGATGTGCGAGCGGTAGAGAAGTGAAGCGGAAAGGAGAGTGCAAGTAAGAGGACATGTGTAGACGTGTAGATGAAGCGCAAATGGAAGCGTAAGCGGTAAGCGTAGGTAGGTGTAAGGTGGGTGTAAGGTAAGAGTAAGTGCAAGTGCAAGTGTAAGTTTGGGTTAATGCAGATTACGAGAATTTATGGAGTTTTCTTTTTTTTCCTTCGTTTTTCCCTCCATCAATGCAGAGCTAAAAACGAGCATTATCCCCAGCAACTAAGTTCAGGCAAAATGCAAGGCTAAACAAGGGAAGCAACAGGGTACGCAGAGGCATGGTAGAGCTGGGATTACACGAATTGGTGGTTGGTATAGTGGAGTCGTACCTTTCTTTCCGCTTGATAAAGTGTTCCAGAAATCGTCATTCATATTTGGAGGATCAGAAGCTGAAGGGTCGGGATTGGTGTCCTGCGAAGTGCCTTGGGTCTTGGTATTGGCCTTCAGCTCGGTCTTGAAGTGTCGCTCGCCCTTGGAAACAGCGGGGTTGCCGTCGTCAGCAAGAGAGATGGCAGGGCCGGTGTTTGTTGAGGTCTTTGCTAAGGGCGGTGGTGGTGATACGCCTGAGGCCGGGGGACTAGAAGCAGGATCGGGATCAGGCTGCAGAGAGGGTGCTTCGCCTTTGTTGGAGCCTGTACCCTGGTCAGCTGCGTTGTCGAGAAGGGATTTGCCAACTGGCTTGCCGTCGTTTTTGTCGGTGTCAGGGGAGCCGCTGTTTGTCTCGTTGGAGGGCAACAGGCTAGCAGGCGGTTTGCCGTTTTTGTCGCCGTCGTTGTCGTTGTCTTTTCCGCCCGTAGCAGAAGAGTCGGCGTTGTGGGAGCTTTTGCTGGAGTCGGCGGCGTTGCTGCTGTTATTGTTGCCACTGTTGCCAGCAGAGCCGCTTCCCTTGTGGGTGGGAGGAGGGGGTTGTTTGGAGGCAGACTTCTTTTTTTGCTTCTTGCGATCGCGAAAGCCGGTTTGCGAGCCCCAGTCAATGGCAATGCGTGCCACGTGGTGGGGGGGGAAGCTAGGTGGTTGCTGCACGCCGTGTTGCGACTGCAGCTGCGGGCGTCGCTTCGCAGGAAAGAGGGGGGGGAGTGGGTGACGGAGGGCGACGGCGGCGGCGGCGGCGGCGGAGGCGGAGGCGGAGGCAGCAGGATAGTGCAGGGGCTTCCTAGGCTTGTTGTCGCGGCAGGTGCAGCGGTAGGATGGTGTGAGTCGCGATGATGCACAGGTGCCAGCAGTGGCGTTAAGGTCGAGATCAAGATTGGAGTTAGGGGGATTGACGGTTCGATGGACGCATGCAGGAGTGCAATTGAGAGTGCGAAAAAGGCGCGAAACCGGCTTGGCAGTAGCGGTCGCGGCAGGCGGTGGGATTTGATGCGGTTTATCCGAGCTGGCGTCGCGGGGGAGCAGGAATCGAGATGCAGAAAGGCAGGATGGCGGCGCGTTCTGCGTGTTGTCGAGAGGTTAGTCAGTGGGCGGAGTGTGCATGCATCTACAAGCACAAAAGGCGGGCAGACAGAAGCGTGGGTGGAGTGGGATAACAGGTCATAATAGGACGACAAGGACAGGCAGCAAGGCGGTATGGCAAGACAGGAACAAAGGACAAGATGGAGCACAAAGCAAAAGACAAGTTGGCTGAGGGAGGAGTGGGCAGCAGGTGGGTAGGGTGGGTGGAGCAAGGAATGGGGGATAATGCGTAAGAACGAGACGAACAATAATGAAAATGGATGATGCCCAGGGTATAAGGGGGACGGGGACAGGGGACAGGGGCCAGCTAGAAGACGCGATTGGATGGGATAGCTGGCTACGATAAAGTGTCATATGATGGAGAAGGAGGAGGGGAGGGGGGGTTGTGCTAGTGAATAATTATACTTGCAGCAGCAAAGCAATGCTGGTAGGATTTATGCGGCCTTGAACAATGCAAGCTAGAGCTGGACAAAGCGACAGGACAGAGAGGAAGGCAGGCTAACAGGGTTTCAGGGAGACCGACATGAGGGAAACCAGAAGAATATACGAAGAATAGAAGCGAAGAATAGGGCCGGCGAAGTGCACAGCTAGTGAGGCAGTACGCAGCAAGGGACTAGGGGAGGGGGGAGAAGGAGATGTGCAGAAATCGATGCGGGGCCTAGTGTTTGATGAATGCCGGGAGGAAAGGGAAGAAAAAAAGCGAAGACAAGCCAAGACAAGCCAAGACAAGCCAAGACAAGCCAAAAAAGATAAGACAAGCCAAAGCTCGGCCCCAATGATGTCCTCTCGGGCAGACGTTGAGTCAGAGAGCAGAGATGGGCACTGGAGGAGCGGCCAGGCAAATCTTTCCGAGTTGTGTTGGGGTAGGCGGCAATGTATAACAGTAGCACTGTGCACGTATGGCAGGCGAGAGAGCAATGAAATGTGCACAACGTTGACCGGGTGGTGGGCAGAGGGGAGAGGGGAGAAGGGTTCCTGGACGCGATGCGATATGCGAACGCTGCGCACATCAAAGCGCACAAGCAGCAAAGCACAACAGCAGCACAAAGTCGGACTCAGGCAAGGAGGATCAGAAGAAACAAGGCCAGAACTAAGAAGAGTCAGGGCCAGGAGGGAGGAGGGAACTAGGGCCAGCTTAACCGACACGAGGCAGAGGGAGACCAGGGTTCGGCGAATGAAAGGAAACCCGCGTCTAACATTAGCAGCGACGAGCCCAGCCAAAAGTCAAGCCACTCAACCGCAAAGCAGCAGCAAGGCAAAGGATAACACGGAATTTTAAACTCTTGAAACCACAACGGACGTGACCGGGCAGAGAGAACAGGAGAGTCGTGCAGGAACAGCCAGTGGCGATGCGAATTATTCTGGTGTAGCCAAGGGGAGAGAGGGGAAAGGGGAAAAAAGAAAAGCCACGATGGCTTTGCAAAGCACGCAAGCACGGAATTTTCGTCGTCCGATCCAAATCAAGCAAATGTCATGTAGTGTTTCCTTTGTACTCATGTCCGTTTGCGCTGTATTGGCGTACCCAGGCCCAAGTCCAGACGCACATCGCACAGAATGGAATGGATGGGATGTTATGCAGCCTACATCCCGTTGCTTTTCCACGGGCAGGTACACGAGCACGACACACGGCAAGTCACGCAAGACAGAGAGACAAGGAGACAGCAAGACAAAGACAACTAGGGACAGAGACAGCCACAACGACAGCGAGAGACACAATGACACAATGACACGACGAGTAGCAGGCAGGCCGGGTTTAGGGACAAGGGTGGCGTGACCTGGCTACGCGTAAAGCGAGATATAGACGTGTTATTGGGCAGTCCCCTGTCTCTCTTGACTGCTGCTGCTGCTGCTCGCTGTATTCTTTCCGCCATGTTGGGCCTCTCGACGCATCACAGCGCGGTCTCCGTCACCTCCCCCAATAAAAGAACAAATGCGAGGCTCACATCAAGCTCGAAATAGGGCTGTTTGCTGCAGGCAAGGCAGCAAATGATAGAAGAAAGGAGGGAAGGGCGAGGCCACCAACAGGCCAACAGTCGACGGCCAGCTCAGCCAACAACGGTCAGGTCGGGCTCGGGTAAAGTCACCTTGTACTGTACAGTGTACCTTTCGGCCGGTTCTTCATGCTGATGTCTTGTATTGCCGGCATCCAGATACATGGAGAAATGCAGCTCCAGATCTTGAGGGAAAAGGACAAAAGCAAAGGAAAGAAAACAATAGTAACAAATGTGATGAAGAAAAAACGAAAAATGCAACGCAATGCAGACCGACGCAATACGACGATGAGCAATGCAAAGGCGGCAAGGTAAGTAAAAGGCAAAGCCTCTCTCTCTAGTTCTCGTTCAATCCCGCCTTGAGCTTGAGATTGACTTTGGCTTTGGCTTGCCCTGCCTTGCTTGGAGAGCAGCCAGCGTCTGTGTGGCCCACCGCTGACCAAAATCACAAGTCCAGCTTCCAGATTCCAATGCAGCCAGCCCACTAGGGCCGAGCTGACGCCTTGGAGGGTTGCAGAGCCCAAGACCGGGCTCTATCTAGTCTCGCCCACCCACGCAGCCGATTGGCCTTCAGAACATGTGATATCGGGCGGAATCAAAGGATGCGGGGGCGACTAAGAATCAGATACTATACTGTTGGGCCTGGCAATGGATAGACACGCAAGAGTCTTTTTGGCAGTGACGTAGTATGTATATGTATGTGCAAGGGGGCAGGTAGGGAACAGAGATTTCCGCGCTGAGCTTTCATTTGGTGGCATGCTTCTATTCCTGAACCTGTCTTTCAAATGTCTTGAGCCGAAAAGAAAGCTTGTGACATGCCAGTGGCATCATACGGCCAAGCTTCTCAGAGCTGAAATGCAGGTTTGAGCGGTCGTGGACGAGGGACAAAGCCCGGGCGATCATGAGGGGGGGCTGAGAAGGAACAACACTGACAAGCACCATAGGAAGTTGGGTGCAAGGAGCTGCAGGGTGACGATTGGGGAGGGGGGGCAAAGGGAGAGAAGGTGGCCAGGGAAGAATCAGGCGCGGGGGGAGGCAATGGAAAGCAGAAAAGAAAAGAAATGGTGATTAACACAACTTACACGACGCTGAGCCCAACACTGAGCTATGGCCTGCAGACGAGTCTGCAGCAGTGCAGTATCGGCACTTATACGGGCGCTATCAGCAACTTTGGCTGTTGGCAAAGGAACATCGCAGGCTTGAGACTGTGTGAATGGCGGTGGCGCGGAGGGGTAGGGCAGCAGCAGATTACTATCCCACCTCGCGGTACTCGAGAAGTGTGCTGGAGGGGTCTCCCATCCGTAGGCTAGAACGAGGGCTGTTGTCGCGGCCATGGTGGGGGAGGAGCTGAACAAAGTTCGCCAATCGATCAAGACAGGATGGTGGTAGAATCATGGAGAGGCATGCAGAAAAGAGTATGCAAGCAAGAAAAAACACCCTTTAGCCAGGGCCTGTTATAGTTGCTTCAGGCCAAATACCAACTCTAGAATAATTTGGGTGTGAAACAAAAGAACGCGGAGCTAAGGAATTAGAGCAGGAAACAAGAGGCTCTGCTCTGTAGCGCTGGTGCTTTGTTTCTGCCAAGACAACGAGAAGGGAACAAAGACGATAAAGAGGAAGGGGGATCTGTGGTGGCGATAGTGATGATCTAGCGGCAGCCTTGTAGAAAAACAAAGAGAAGGTTATTAGAACTGCCGGACAGCGCGACAGAGGGCGAGGGTTGAAGGGCTTGTAAGTGGAATCTTATGATGAAAACAAGCCACAGGAGAAAAACAACGAGAAAGTAACAAAGATGAAGAACAATAAAAAATCAAGTAAAAATAAGATAAAAAGACAAGAAAAATGGCACTATTACAATGGCAAAGTAAATATGACTGCAAAAAACAGAGGCACGGAAGCCGAGCTCTTGTCTTCGCTTGTGGTGTTTTGGTGGTGTGCCTAGCCCGTAAAGAGCTACTGGTAGGCTTTTAAGGCGACTTTTTGTAAGACAGGGCAAGGCGACAGGGAGAAGAAGCAAGCCAGGAAAAGAAAAAAGCAAAAAGAAGCAACGCCGAGACAGAAATAAGAGATAAACTGGCTGTCTTGACGTGAATATCCGAGCCAGAAAGAAGCAGCAACAGGACAGTGTCGCGGGGTTTGAGATTGAACCAGCGAAAATTGGCTAGAGTTTCTTGTTCCGGCCTGCTTGGATCGAGACAAACAAAATAAAAACAAGAAGAAAAAAGCGACAAAGATCAGGAGAAAAGCAATGGGAAGAAAGAAGACTTTCCTATAGCTTTGTTTTGTTTTGCTCTCCCCTGTAATTTTTGTCTGTTTTTAGAATCTTGTTACTCTTTGTTGCTTCTCAAGAGAGCCGCGAGCCACCCGTATCCCAGCTTTAGTTAGAGGAGACGATCGAGGAAAAACGTGGAAAGGAATGGGAAATTAGCCAGCTGGAGGCGGAGGCGAAGAAAGGAAAGAAAAGAAGATCAGAAGGAGGAAGAAAAGCAGGAAAAGATCAACATGAAGACGCCAGAGGCCAGAGGCAAAATTCAGAGAGTAAGAGAGTGCATAACAAAAGGGAACGTGCAGTCCCGCAGGTGCTACATACCGGTCTGCATTATCCGGCGCAAGGATACTCGTGAGCAACAAGCCGAACAGCCTTTTCTGCTCTTCTTCTTCAGGCGTCTTCTTCTCCAAGCCTCTCTCATTTACGGCCGCCCGCCTGATTACGCTTGTCGTCCTGGAGGAATCCCACGCCTGCCCTCCTCGAGATGAGCCGGTCGGTCGCCTTGAGCAGCAGGCAAGCAATGTCCCAGTCAATATTATACAGGCTTGCCAGGCCCGCTCCCCCCTCTCCTCCCTCTTTCACGTGCACAAACAACACAGGAAAAGCACAAGTGACAATCAACAGTCTCTGCGTCTCTGTGCAAGCAGCCCTATGCCAAGGCATAAGTAGAGCAAAGCACCCCCCCCCCTCCATCTAAACCGACAGGGATGCCAAAGTCACTTGCAAGTCTCTGCTACCCTTTGCCTTGCTTATAAGCCCTCCCCTTGTCTTGTAAGTCTGTCAGCCAATCATCATGCTCACAGAGTCCTATCGAATCGATGCTGCTGGCCTGCGCTTTCCCCTATTAGGCTCTAGCGGGCCACCTCGCGAGAACCGATGACGGCTAATTCATCGAGGACAGGGCATGGCCAGTACAAGTTAAGTACCTTTCCACAAGTACAGTATATATCGTACCGCCCGCCTCACTTTTGAGCTTATCAACTCTGCAGAGCCTTGCCTTATTTTTTACCCCTCCTTAAGAGCCTGCTCAACCCCTCACCTGACTTGACCAAGACTTCTCACATGGCCAGTCCAATCTTGAAGCGGGTGTTGGCATGTCTTTGCGCAGTTTTTGGTTTTTCTTTCCCGTCGCCGAGGCAAGGCTTGGTCTGGGCACCGTCTTATCGCCAGCACCACGCTGCGGCTGCAGACCTGTCGCCCTGGTGGGCACAGCCAGGCTTTGGTTCTACCTATGTCTCGCCATGCATGCAGGACGCTATCGTAGAGAGAGAGTGCACAAGTTGAAACGGGCAGACACGGCGATGCATCGATGCATCCAGGTATCAGCATGTCAACGTACCAAGACATCAATCAACACATCAGCATATGAGTGTACAATAGCGGCGGTGGAAAAGAAAACAGACCAACGCAAGAAAACAACAGCGTGGCTGGCATCATGGGGCCAGTGCTCTCGTCCTCTTCAAACACAGCCGCTTGTTTTCTTTGTGCCCATTGTATCTTTGTTGTATTCAGTACTTGACTTGCTCCGAACAAGAGGAACCAGGAACTCCAACTACAGTCACGTGCTGCCCATAGAAATAGGGTCTATCATACCCTTATCCCGGCCCCAACGGCACAGTCAGAAAACCCGCCCAGAATAGCAACGAACCATTAAGCCAGCACGCACGCAAAAGCTTGACTGACACTTAAATATAGACGGGGCGAATTAGACGGGGTAGACGGACAAGGCCCAACCAACAAGCTTCAAGCTAAAAAAGCTCAAGCCATGGACTATGAGCCAATGTTTATGCGTTGCTCGAAGAACGGCAGAGCCTGGGCCTTTGTGTCCTGTGTTCCTGTGCCTTGTGCTTTGTGAGGAAGACGCCGTTGATGCCACACATTTAGAGACTCCCATCTCCTGGTGAAGGCTCTTTTTTCTTCTTTCTTTTTCTCTCCTTCTCACTCTTCTTTTCCTCATCCGGCAGTTGTCCTGGTTTTATTGCTTTTTCTTTTTTTTTGCGGAAAATCACACCGTGATATTGGCTGACTCTTTTCTCTCTTCTTTTTTTACCCTGCCGCACGCATACGCATATCCAATACTTGCCTGCAGCCACATCTACGACTACGTCTGCAGCCACACTCGCACAATGTCTCTTCACCGGCGACACAGCCACCGAGATGACCTCGGCAAGGACTTCCTTCGCGATACCTCTCTATGCCCGTCTACGCCCGGCATCCATCGTTCCAAAAGCACTGCCTCGCGGGTCCCGCCCTCTGCGCGCTTTCTCTCAGCAACACCCGCTGCTACTAGCAGCACCACTGCCCCGGCTTTCCTGCCCCTCTCGCGCACCATATCGACCGTGGCGCCAGGCTCGATCTCGGCTTCTGCCACGGAGCCCTCGCCTATCACCGCTATCGACGTGCCATTGCCACTAGGCTCATCACCACGTCGCCAGAAACACTATGTGCGTATCCGGGTGCCGTTACCCACCGGCCTTCCGCCGTCTGTCGTCGTCGCTGCCCTGCACACCTACACGCCTGTCATCCGCAACGAGCCGCAAGTGACCAGCTATGAGCTCCTGTCCGATGTGCCGCGTGCAGCTGCCGTTGATCCGTTTTTTGCGCCTGTGCCCTCATCCGAGCCTCTTCTAGCCGCCATGGCTGCCGGCGCTACCTCTGTTTCAACCCTGTCGTCTGCGCCAAGGTCGCCAAGGTCGCCCACACTCAGCTCGAGCGCAGATGGCATAGAATACGATCCAGCAGCCTTTGGTGCCCCGATTACTTATCGCATGCATAAGCTCGTCCCACTAGTGCCTACAAAGTGGGGCCGCACGGTTAGCTACCCTGTTACCTTGCAGATTGTGCCGGGCGGCCTACGGAGCAGAGCCGATGCGCCAGCGGGAATCGTGGTGTGGTCCGAGTACCGCGTGGTGCGGGCAACAATAAAGAACGAGCAAGGCCGTACAGTTTTGGCCACGGACAAGTTTGGCCACGACATGTACGAACTGGTTAAGGTGGTCACGGCCGAGGCGAATCGGCTGATGGTTGGCGTGGTAGGAAAAAGCATGGAACAAGCGCATCGAGAGTTGTGCCGGAAGATTATCGAAGAGGTCATGGAGAAGCGAAAAATGGAAAGTGTTTATGAGAAGTACATGTGAAAAGAGACGCGTATTGTAGCTACAGCACATAAATTACATGAAGGAATTGCGTTACTCTTGATACATTCACACAAACATACTGGATACGTTTCCGAATCCTATTCTGTTCCTTCCGCCGGGTCCTTTAAATACTATATACCAGCTTGGCGCCGCTGACATTTCCGCTCTTCAAGTAATCCAGGCCAATCAAGACACCCTCAAGGCCCTTGCCGCCACGGTTGAGATCGATTTTCGAAGGCTTGAGCTTGCCCTCGGAAAACCAGGCGGCGGAAAGATCCCAGAACTTCTTTGCAAACTCGTAGTTTTCCATGTCGGCCGGAACGTTGGCGAAAAGCTTAAATGCTTCGCCGAAAGCACCATAAAAGATGGACATATCCACCTGGACCTTGGGGTTGATCTCCCTGACAGCATCTTCCACGCCTGGCAGCAGCGATGAATACCTGCCACCTTTGGTTGACAACGCCTCGGCACAGAAACGCCCGGTTTCCGGCGTTGAGATAGTGTCCCAAGCATAAGCCAGCGTGTCGTTGGTGATCTGACGGATGGCTGCCGCTGAGCCAGCATCGTTGTAGTCAAAGACATGGTCGGCACCGAGTGCCTTGACCAGGTCAAAGTTGCGCGGCGAGCAGGTGGTGATTACCTCGCAGCCCGAGAGCTTGGCGTATTGGATACCCATGCTGCCCATGGCGCCGCTACCGCCGTAGATCAGGATGCTTCCTGCGCTAGAGCTGGTCGGTGAAGGCAGTGGGAGGCCCAGCTTCTGGTAAAGACCTTGGCCCTGCGAGGAGAGGGGAGAAACGAATGCGTTAGCGAGTGTGTGGGTGGGAGATACGGAGGGAAAGAAGACCGATATAGCCAGAGGCCAACTTACCACTGTGGTTACCGCAATGCCCAGGGTTGCAGCTTGCTCATCACTGAGGTTGTCTGGCGTCTTGATCTGAAGATCGCCTTTAACTACAATGTAATTGCCGAAGCTGCCGTTTACAGGACTCAGGCCATTGCTATTAGATGCGTCGCGTGGTCAGCCATGCAAACATTCCCTAGGACTATGGGCTGCACCTACCTTCCGTTCACCGGTCCTGAGATGCGGTCTCCCTTCTTGAACTCCTTGGTCACTGCAGGGCCCACCTTTTCCACGATGCCGGCATAGTCGCAGCCGAGCCTGGTACCAACGCAACCAAAGAAGTCGGCCTGGTGGATGTGCTTCCAGTCGGTAGGGTTCAGGGCCACAGCCGTCACCTTGACTAGGATGTAATCCGGACCTGGTAGCTCCGGCACAGCGACGTCGAGGATCTCGGCTTTGCCGTTGGCAGTAATAGTGATAGCACGATTAGCAGGCATGTTTGGGGGAGTAGTAGAACACGAGATGTAGTCAAGAGATTGATGAAAGTGAGATTGAAGAGTTGAGCAAATTCTGGAGTACAATCAGGGCCGTTGTCGCCGGTATTTATACACCTTTCCCTTCAAGCACTATCGCTGGATTAATAATCAAAACCACGCAGAAGTTAAAATTCGATTTGCATTTCGTAGATGCCGCGTCAAGCACCAGATCAAGCGGGGCCCGAGAGGCCCGACCAACTCCTCTACTTAGTTGTCGGCTATTGTCGCTTCCATAACTGTCGTATGGGCGGGCATCTTGGTGGCAGACACTAGACAATACATACAGCCCCGCATGCAGGGACTGTGCAATCCACTGAAAAACACACTGTTAGGCACACAAGTGCTGTGGCGGGCGCTTGGCTGCGTAAACTGGAGTTAGCTCACAGTGCGTCGTACTGAGTAAGCCCTTCTGCTTAATAGCTGTAATATTGGCACCCCCCCC
>NETT01000007.1:12719-35122 GCA_003449175.1 Ceratocystis smalleyi | reverse complement strand
AAAAAAAGAACTTCACTTTCACGTCCATTTCTCCTCCTTGTTAAAATGTCTTTATGCATGCCCGCACTTTTACTCCCGTCTTCATGTGTTCACATGTCTAAATCTAGCCCTGCATCTCTTTAATGAACAATATCATAGTCCCAAAAAAAAACACTACATTGTCTATAAAAAACAGTTGCTAATAACTCAGCGAGCCACTGGGTGCCGGCCGGGTGTTTCTAACCAAGGTCGCATGGTCGTCTGCCCCTATTTCTTCTTCTTTGGTGCGGTGGCCTTTTTCGCCGGCGCCTTCTTTGCCGGCGCCTTCTTGGCCTTGGGCTTTTTGATATATTTGTCGTTCTTAAGATCCATATCTTCCTTCTCCTCTGTATCAGCCTCCGGATCAGCCTGGCCATCATCTTCGTCTTCCTCAATTGCTTCTTCAAGATCGGGAACTTCCTTTGCAAGTTTCTTAGTGGGCAAGCCCGTAGTGGCGGCCTTCATGAAAGGCATGGGATGATTCATGTTGTTATAGCTATGACAAAAAGATGAGCATGTGTTAGTGGATAGGCGCATTTCTAGCTAGGCTAAGCGTGGTTAGTATTAGCCATGGAAAAGTAAAACTCACGTCCTCGTAAAATGCGTCTTCGTCTGCGTCTCAATCTTGACAAGGCTCTCGTCCTGCGGCCCAACGCCCAGCTCCATCATGGAATCGAAATCGTCCCTTGTCAAGTAATAGCTATCCATCAAGTCAATGACCCGTGGTACAGCGTCCTTACCCTCAACAAAAAGCGATTTGACAGTTTGGTTCCAGAGCACCGGCAGGTATTGCTGTCTAATTTCGTTGTGATCGCCAGAGGATTTGAGTCGCATATGCGAGTGAATCTCCCGCACATAGCGGCTGAGCTTGCCGGTCTTACTGTTGGCACCAAGCCACGATGTGAATGCTGGCTGGCCCAGAGATCCATAAACGTAGCTGGCCGGCCTAACTGTACTGAAGACGGCATGCGTCGGCATCAGACTCCACTGCTGTTGTGGGCCGTGGATCATGCGGTCAACCAAGTCGCCGTCACTAATGCTCTCAGCGGCCTGGTCAAAGAGTTCCAGAGCCTTGAGCCTAGCTTCGCGTGGGTTATTGAAACCAGTGTTGTTAACCGCCATGGGTCTGCAGCGGAGATAATTCTCCTGTATCATGAGATATGAGAATTCGTGATCGTTAAAGTAGAGTTCAATCTTGTCGTTGAGCGTCGCATTACTGGAAGGCAGAAAAAGCCCACCAGCCAGGATCCTACTGCAAATATCCCATGGCTTGAGGATGATATGTTTCTCCCATGACTTGCTCATCTGCTTTCCTTTCGCAAAGTCCATGGTGCTCTGATCCAACTTGGCCGTTGCCACCATATTGATGATTTGCCGGATATCCCGATTACTGCCCTCGATGATAGCATCCAAAGCAGGAACGGGTATCTTGATTCCTTCACGGAAGCAAATAGACATGATGCGAGATCGGATCTGCTCAACTGTCGGGCGCTGGAAGCGGATATCAAAAGCGACAAAGTCAAACGGCTTCATTTTAGGCAAGCGACGGTCATTGCAAATTAGAATCAGAGGCACCTCGGTCTTCTTGCAAAACTTGGCCAACGCACCCACACCGCCGCGGTCGCCAGCCGACATACCATCAACCTCGTCCATGATGAGAACCAACTTCTTCCGCTTGTTGTCAACATCCTTGCCATCACCAGCAAAATATCCCAGAAGAGACGTGTTGTTCATGACGTCACTGAGACCATCCTCTACCATGCGCTTGCTTCGCGTATCACTGGCGTTGCTTTCAATGACATCATACCCCTCTAGATGCGCAGCTAGATGAGCCGAAGTAGTCTTGCCGATTCCAGGGGGGCCAGAAATAATAATAGCACGTGCACCGCCCATGCCATCAGCACCGCGCTTTTGAAAATCATACTTTTTGTGCTTAGGCCAGTTGTGCAACCAAGACTGTATCTTTTCCACATTGCCCTTATTACCACAAATGTGAATCATTTGTGTGGGAGCATACTTGCTAGTCCATAGCTGAGCACTTGAATCGACAGGCGCCTTGGCGGGCACCGCTGGTGCAGCAGTTCCTCTGGCCGCTGCTGCCTTCTTGGCTGCTGCTTCAGCCTCAGCCTTACGGCGTTTTTCTTCAGCTTCCATAGCCTTGGCCTCCTGTTCAGCCTTCTTGCGCTCCAAGTCCTTCTTTTCACGAGCCTTTTCAGCACCCTTGCCTGTGCCGCCATAGGCAGGGAGTTTCCGGATCAACTCAAAAAGACCCTCTTCGTTGATAGTCTTGATGCCATGAGCTTTGATCTTCGCTAGCTTCGATGGGCCCGCTTCCTCTCCTAGGATAACATAGCTGGTTTTGGTGCTGGGCTGGCCGGTGACTTTGCCGCCAAACTTTTTAACAAGTGCTTGGGCGTCATCACGACCGATGGTCTGAAGCAGGCCCGTAAATACGAAAGTTAGCCCTGCAAGACACTCTTCTTCGCCCTCTGGAAGCTCGACAGTTCCAGCCAGCGGGGGGGGAGCAGCAGCGTTGCCGCCCCCTTTAGCCTTGCGCCAATCAAACTTGGCAGATGGGTCCTTGGGGGGCGGGGTGGGAGGCCTGACGGTCGGAATAGTGTCGAGGATATTCTGGATCTCTGGAGCCTCGCCAGTATGTGTCTTGGTCTTCGGGGCGGCTCTGGGTTTTGTAGGTGCAGGCTTCTTCTTCTTAGGCTCTTCGACTTCAGATTCAGATTCGGCCACTGGCGATTTGCGCTTTCTCGACTTTGATGCGGCAGGCTTAGCCCTGGCTTTAGGTCCAATGTCTTCGCCGTCGCTGTCGATTTCCATATATTCGTCCTCGTCCCCTTTTCTTCCGTAATCAGCCCGGAAGATGTCATCACCGCTATCGTCGTTAAAAGCGTCCTCGTCGGGTGTTTGTGTGTGCTTAGGTAAAGATCTGGTAACACGCTTTGTAGCGGCAGGAGCTTTGACTTGGGGGATGTTCTCCTTCTTCATAGGGCTTAGTCGAACAGGAACCTCCATGCTAGGATCAAGCGGTTTCTTGGTCTTGGGCTTGGCCGCATTAGAAGAAAAATACTCGCTGGCAGAAATTTCAACTTCGGGTTCTTTCCTGGTCTTCCTAGTAGAAGCCTTGGCTGGAGTCTTTTGAATCTCAACTACATCGTCGTCGGTATCGTCAACTACTTTGCGGCCCCCTAAATGCATATTGTTAGTGTTTCCCTTTCCAAATCGTTACGCTTTATAGTAGTGACACGGCTGCTGCTTACTTGTACGGCGAGCGGCCGACTCTGCACCAGCCTCGGGCCTTTTGTCGGACTTGTCTTCGGCCTTTTTGGGTGTAGCCGCTCCGCCGGGACGCTGGAAAAAAGATCTGATATCAGGCATCGTGACGTCTCGTGGTGCTTGAGCCCAACAAAGAAAGAGTTCAACACGTGGTGGGAATCAGGAGAACCAGAAGACCACGGCAAACTAGGCCAATGAGGTTTCCACAAACTTATGGGAATAAACAAGACCCGAAGTAAACAATGAACTTTTTGAGGACTGAGCAGAAACTGGTCGGCAGAGTGTTCTACTTGGTTGCTTTGTTTGCTTTCGGGCTAAACACACGTAAATGAGTTTAATTGGTTTCGCGTCATTAATCCGTGCCTCGTCCGGCTCGAGGATTTACCGCGACTGAGCCAAGCTCCTCGTGGCTACACCAAGCAGGACGCCTGATCACGTGCATGTAGTTGTGGCGCCAGCTGGGGTGGAGCCCAGACTGGACAAGGCTATAGTGGGGTCAGCGATGCTATGAGCCAGCCAATAACAAGACTGGGAAAATCCAAGCGACCGCCGATTTGCTAGTAAAGCTTTGTGACAATTCACGATACTTGACCTTCACAAATCGGTGCTGCTTTTCTCTTGTTGCCAATTTTGCTGCCGGAAACCTGGCCTCACGATCGAAGCCATCGGCTATCCCTTCCTCTTTTCTTCGTGCCCCAAGGCATCTAGGCGCCAACGAAAAGTGAAAAGACAATTTTCACAATGAGGCTCAGTACGGCTTCAGTGCTAGGCAATGCGTTCCAGTCGCTAAGAATATCGCCGGTCCGCCCCATGCTGGCGACGACTGCACCGGCCAGGGCAGCCGTGGCGCCCTTGCTGCCCAGTCGCAATGTGCAGCCCATCTCCACCACAGCAGCCCTCATGGGAAGCTGGCTAGAGCCCAACATTGACCGCACCAAGAAAATGATGAAGGGGCGGCCGCGCGTGGCCACAGGCGGCTCAACCAAAGGCACAACGGTCATTTGGGGCGACTATGGTCTCAGGATGGTTGACAAGCACCGCCGTATTAGCGCCAAACAACTAAAGAACGCCGAGGATACCATCAAAAACAGATTGCGTGGTACCAAGTACCGACTTTACAAACGGGTGGCTTGCAATGTTGGTGTGTACATTAGTGGTAACGAGGTAAGACCCTGCTCCATGTGCCTATTGTTGAAACGCCGTTTAACAATCTATGTAGATTCGTATGGGTAAGGGTAAAGGTGGCTTTGACCATTGGGCCTGCCGCATGGCAGTCAACCAGATTGTCTTTGAAATCAGGGGGCTTCTTCACGAGAAGGTCATTCGAGATGCCTTCCGTCTGGCAGGCAGCAAACTTCCCGGTATGTTTTTCTTTCTCGCTTCCGCCTGCTCCTCATTGTAGCTATGTTGCGCATGTATACTAACATCATTCACAGGCCAATGGGAGCTAGTCCACAAGGATGCCGCACCCGTAGTCGGTATGACCAAGCTAGAAAACGGCCTGACTCTGGAAGATCTTAAGCGTCCGTGGAAGAAACTTGAAGATAGTGCCTCCACCAGCTCGTCTTCAACCTCGCCTACCAATAGCCCCGCTACCTCAGCCGCGACATCTGCGTAGGGCAGTTCGCTTTGATGTAACTCGATCACCCATACCCAGCAAAGGGTCTACATCTAGCCATCATTCTGTATTATAGTTCTTTTCTTTCTGTGTTCAGGCCATGTGTATCGCCATGTTTGTTATATAACCGGGACATTGACTTTCGACTTCACGCTGGGATGTGATAAATAGTGTGATTCAGGTGGTCCATATTAAAGCTGCAATTTAGTAGATGTGGCGCTAATGATCCCTGTAGCCACTATACGCGTGAAGCTAAAAGACAGACGCGTCTAAGGCATGCCTATTTACAATTGAAAAACGAAAAAGGGCTTTTGGTGTACACAATACAGCTTCAACCCAAGTTGCCCACATCGTCTAGCGTTGCAACACCTTGCAGATTTACCAGCCTTTATATTCAAGCTCTCATACGAAACACCCCGCTAAATCATGGCGCTAATTGTTGACAAGCATCGTCCTCGGACACTTGATGGCCTCACATACCATCCCGAGCTGTCAAGTCGACTTCGCTCACTGGCAAGTTATTCCAAATGTTTGCCTGGGGCTCAACTCGGAGCAATGTACGAGCTTCAAACTAACTATTTTTGTTGCTGGAAATTCAGGCTCAAAGCGGCGACTTCCCCCATCTCCTAGTATACGGCCCTTCGGGGGCAGGCAAAAAGACGCGCATCGTTGCGACGCTTAAAGAATTATACGGTCCTGGTGTGGAGAAGATCAAGATTGACGCACGAGTATTCCAGACCAGCAGCAACCGCAAGCTTGAGTTCAACATCGTTGCATCGGTCTACCATCTGGAAATCACGCCGTCCGACGTCGGCAATTACGACCGCGTAGTGATCCAAGACCTGTTGAAAGAGGTGGCGCAGACGCAGCAGGTTGACCAAGGAGCCAAGCAAAAGTTCAAGGTTGTCGTGATCAACGAGGCCGATCAGCTGACGCGCGATGCGCAGGCAGCGCTCCGTCGCACAATGGAAAAATACTCGCCCAACCTACGGCTAATCCTGCTTGCCAATTCGACAGCCAACATCATTGCACCCATCCGCTCCCGAACACTGCTAGTTCGCGTAGCAGCACCGTCACATGAGGAGATTTGCTCCGTCCTGGCAGCTTCAGCACAACGCGAATCGTGGCCTATGCTGCCGGGGCTGTATAAGCGCATAGCACAGGAGAGCGGACGCAACTTGCGGCGAGCGTTGTTGATGTACGAAGCTGTGCATGCCCAAAGGTGCGTAGGCTTGCGTCAAGCGATATTCTTTGGTGGTTCTCTGTTTTCCTTTCTCTCCTTCTCCCAGTTTCTCCCTTGCTCTGAGCATTCGAATTCTCTCTGTGGTATGCTAACTGGTGGTAATAGTGACAACATAACCGACACCACGCCCATTCCCCCTCTAGATTGGGAATCCCTTATCTCTCAAATATCCAAGCAAATCATGGAAGAGCACACGCCGCAACGCATTCTGGCGGTGCGAGCACAGCTGTACGATCTTCTCTCGCATTGCATTCCAGCCACAACAATTCTCAAGAGCTTGACGTTCAAGCTAGTAGCGCAAATCGACGATGCACTCAAAGCAGACGTCATCCGCTGGTCAGCGTTTTATGAGCACCGCATCAAGACAGGCACCAAGGTGATTTTCCACCTGGAGGCCTTTGTGGCCAAGTTTATGCGAATTCTGGAGACCTATCTAATGGACATGGGGCTGTAGAGTGGGACAGTTCCGGAGGAGCAGGAACGGAACTCGGACCAAGAGACCGAGACGAGACACCAAGATTCCTGTGTTTGATAGATGGTTGATTGACACTGCACGTTGGCGTTAAGGGACATATGTACTTGGTCTTGGGATAGGATCTATTTTTTTTCTCTCATTTGCACCTTGCTTCACGCGAGGACTGAAATTAGGCGCCCTCTCCTTCCCACATGTGTTTAATTCGCCAAAACGATGTGCAAGTTGCGACTGCGGCTCTGGGCGGTGGAAAGAGCCTCATTGTTATAGTAACGCCGATCATTGCAAGGCGTGGTGCTCTGTAACAGCTTGGCCCAAAGAAAACAAAGACAGGCGTTTCAGGCATCAACGTGGCAGGCCAAAAGGAGGCTGGGCTTCCAACTGGCAATAGAATAGGGAGAATGAGAATCAAAACGACAGCTTCATCCACTGCAGAGGAGCCATGGTTAGGGGTAGCCCGAGTTCATCTGCAGCCCCGGACAAGGCCAGAGGAGAGCGAGGCGTTAAGCGGGCGTAAATCGTAAGGGGCAGGAAGAAGAAACTTTTCAATTGCACCAGCGGTCCTGCATCTGGCTTTGTTGTCTGTGTGTTAAGAGACGCATTGATGAGGTTCGATGCTCTTCTTGTTGCCCATTTTTCTTCATGTATTCCTTTGTTGGGGAATTTGAAGGGCAGCCAGAGCGCAAAGCTCAAGCCCAGCCAGCTGCATTAAACTGGGTCCACAAGGTTTTGTTAAATGTTGAGAGCTTCGGGTGGGAGTTTTCTATACACCCAAGCATTTGTTTGTACCTTGACTTGTGAATCATGTTGCATAAGTTTCTCACAGTCCGTCTTCTTTCGGTATACAACGTCCTGTACCAAGATGACAAATAAGGAGCACGTGAGCAAGTGAGACTGGGCTTGGCTTAGCTTGCTTGGCTCGACTCAGGTCAAACAAACCAACCCAGGTTCCCGAGATACTGACGACACCTGGAGTTCTCTCGGCTTCTTTGTCTTTTTTTTTCGGGGAGGGAGGGATGTTCTCCAACATGTTGCACTGCATCTGGCTCTCCTG
The DNA here is from genome assembly GCA_003449175.1 of Ceratocystis smalleyi. Lineage (NCBI taxonomy): Eukaryota > Fungi > Ascomycota > Sordariomycetes > Microascales > Ceratocystidaceae > Ceratocystis > Ceratocystis smalleyi. The sequence continues at coordinate 27,429 of NETT01000007.1, read as the reverse complement.
TCTCCTTGTCCGGGCGGGCGACTTTTTTGTGCTTCTCTTGATGCAAATCAAAGGGGAAAGCTTGAGGTGAATTCTGTTGAACTTCAGGTGTGGCTGGGAATGTGGCGGATGCGGTTGCGACTGTGGCTGCGACTGTGGCTGGGGCCTTACTCTTATTCCAACCAATAAACTAAGCTATAATTTCCTCCAAGGCTTTGTTTGTCCCTCAGTATTGTGTGCCTAGCTTGTTTACCCAAGTCCCAATCCGACCAATCCAGATGGAGTTGAACACAAACTACACAAGCTAAAAAGAAAAGTCTTCCGTTCGTCCTTTTCGTGCCCTTCGATTTTTGGCTTGTTTTTTTTTTCATATAGGTTGGGAAACGCCAGGCTCGGCTTATTGTGGCCGGGATAGCGTAGAGTCAATCCCACTGTGCCCACGCCCACGTTGTGGTAGGTTCCTTTCATCCTCTATTACAGGCGAAATAAAACACAAACCAAAAAAAGACTTATCTTTCCTCTGCCCATACACGGACATTTGCAGGTGACATTTCCAGATAACCAGCAATGGTAGACATTACAGCAATGACGCCCTCCTGCTGCCGGTCGCCCATTGCTACAATACTTGGACATTCACTATTACCTCCGTTCTCTCTTGGCTTGCCTAATGTATTATCTAGCCTTAGTTATACAGTAAATGTGCATATAACCTATCCCTCTTCCTCTTCCCTCTTCCCTCTTCCCTCCTCATCTTACCGAGCTGGGTATCCCAGAAGAGGATCACTGCACGATGGCCACATGAAAACAAAGTAGATAGAAAAGGATTGCTGATAAATTCGGGGATGAATGCAAGTTTTCGTTGGCCTTGGCGGAAACCTTCTTCCGTTCGTCCTTCAGTGAAGGCATCCACCATTTTGTTAATGTGTTTTTTTTTTCTTTTTTTTTTTTAGCTTCCTGGTGATTGTAATGCAGTTACTTCTCCAACAAGAAATTTGGAGACAGACCCAAAGAGGGAATGTGGTGTGGGCCCTGTTGAGACGGAACATATAGGGGTTGTTGGAGATGCTAGCAGGGTTGCACGCTCACCATCCTATAGTATCACCATCACCCTCACAGAACACGCATGACACGTCAAGATACACTTTTCCCTTCTTATATTTTCTAGACCTTTTCTTTTCTCCGACACGGTGAGATCACGAGGGCTTGCATTGTGAAGTCGGGGCTGGAGACAGGGGATAGTTGCACGCGTCTCAACCACAGAAGTAATCGACCGCCGTCGTCATGGTGTGTTGGAAGAAACTGCCTTTACCAAGTTAGAGTCTTGGCTGTGACTGAGGGGGGGGGGGGGGGGGAGATATGAGGGAGAACATGCCGAAAATACAGAGAGAACAAGGATCTGCGATGATGCAATCCGGCTACTATGAGAAAGTAGAAGGAAAGACAAAGAACTGCGTCAATCGCGGAAATGTTGTAAAAGGCAGCCCTTGATTGGCCCCAGAAAGAGGTTCTCTGGAATGCTGGAGAAGACACCAGGGAACATCAGATAGTTCACATGGCTGCAAGTACTGTAGCATCGACTGCCGATGTACCATTACGACAAAGGTACTTACCCATATATGACACAGCTGCGCAGATTTGACTAGTACTTACATATCGATATGAATATAGGGCTTGGCACAGAGGCTTCTGGATACAAGTACGTACCAACGGGCTGGAACAATGGTTACCTTATACTTTGATTTACTTGTCTGTGTCCTCGCTCTGCACTGTGCCCCTCAAGGCTTCGCATGCTAAGCTCACAGTCTTCCGGACAAATCTCGGGATGGAGTGCCGAGCAAGTAGCCCAGCAGTGTTTTCCCACGCTGCTCCAAAGATCTCAAAGGCCGAAGCTGTCCGTCGGGAAGGGCACAGGTGACTTTTCGGGCCATTGAAGGAGGAGGAGAGGTTGAAGGAAGGCCAAGGCTTGTTACAAGCTATCCGATAACTGACAACAGTCGGTACTAATTCTTTCATATTCACTGGGGAAAATAGAGATCCTTCCCGCCGCATCTTGTTTGCCGGATTCGGGGAGGGAAGCATTTGGCTTAGGCCTGGATCTGGGGAGGAGAGAGAGGGGGAGGGGGGACTAAGCTTGGCTCTGTTTCTCTTTTTTAGTGCTTGTTCCCGATCAAGAGCCTCGGACTCGGATGTCAGGAAAGAAAAAGGAGCGTATGAAAATGAAAGCATGGCGGAAGTAAAACAAAAAATCCCAAAAGCAAAGTATAGAGGATTGGCCACTTCCAAGGGCGAGATCGGACTGCGTGAGAGCGAAAGCCAAGCCGGGTCAGAGGTGGAGTCGCATTACATTCATCGTGACCAGTGCATTTACATTTCAAATTGCATGTTCTTTGACCAAATCACAAAGGAATTCGGGGTCTCTTTGCAAAAGGAAAAGAAAAGAAAAGAAAAAAGAGCAATGCAACTATAGATGAAAGACTCGCATGAGAGGGTGATGAAATGGCTTCCGGTAAGCCCCATCGGTGTAAAGGATCACTGAGAACAGAATATACGGAGCTGGCTGGAGATAGGATAGTCGGTAGAGGCAACTGTGAGATGTAAGTTGTGAATGAGTGCTCAACCTCCAAAAGGTCAAGGCAGGCCAAGCCTAACTTGTCACTTCTATGACTTACACCAAGTCACGCCAAGCCCCGGCACGTATTATTGGGGTAAAGGAAGTCAAGCAGAGAGCTTCTTACATCTTTATTAGAGAGGAATGAAAGGAGGAAGGGGCTGTATGAGCTAATCAAAGACTTGCTTTTAGTCGAACTTCGGTCTTTTAGTTGAATTGGTGCTGGGAATTGGGGGTTTGGCGTCGGGTCACAGCAATGTGCCACCTCTATCAGCTCTGTAGACCTCTTACACAGGCCCTATAACAGCACCCTCTTTAGTGGCGCTACTCAGAAGCTATGCGGCGGCCTAGCATAGCCCTCCCGCTATACTGCCCTCTGCCCCTCTCCCCTCCCCACTGCCAACAATTCACACGCATTGCATGCTTAATTCTCACCAACAACTTCACACCACAACCGAGCTCGCCCTTACCCTGTCCTGTCCTGTCCTGTTCTGTTCTTGTTCCTTGGCCTCGATTTATTCCGTCTATTTTATTGATTTATTCACCTTTCCTTTTTGCCCTTTCCTGCTTGTCTTGCTCTCTTCCCGTCCCTTTTGTATTTCTTACTTAAGTAGTCCCGCCAGCCCAGTTTCTCCCATGCCTCAGATTGCTTGCTTGCTGGAAGCTGATCTATCTTTCTCTTCTACTTCTATTTATTTATTCTTGTCTGGTTCGTCTTGGTAGCCTCTGCTTATTCGTCTTTCTTCCGTTCTTCGGGCTTATTATATAACAAGGACACTATCCCCGTCTGCAACTGGGCCTACGTTATTATCTTCTACATACAACCCTTCCGAATACCGTCTTGTTCCTCATTCTCTTCGCAGTACATCTTGCTCCCTCGGCTCGCATCTTTTACGCTGTGTACAAGACGGCTGCTTTCTGCTTTCTTGCCATATCTTCCTCCCGTATATACTACGCTATACATCCTCATACCCATCACTTCCCACAATGGCCGCCGTGTCAGCCCCTGTGCCCGCTTCCGCTATTCCAGCGCCGGAGTCATTAGCTGCTACGTCTCCATCCGGCAGCGCTTCACCGGTTGTTATTGAAGCCCACAACGTCGAGACTCACCGTAAGTTATGACCGAATAGAATAACAATCTCTGTGCCTGTCTCATGCTAACTTTACTTTATAGACCCTCCTGCCGGCATGCTTGCTAGTAAGTCAACAAAACAACCCTCTCAGCACACATCCACATCCCACCAACAAATCATCAAGCGAGGGTCAATGCCACGCCATAGCCTGAAATGCAACGCAGGCCAACAGAATTCTGGCCTGGTCCTTGGTCTTTGGGCGCACAGATCAAGCTCTGCAATCTGTCACTAGCAGGCCACTCAAGGGCTAGGCAAGAAGGGAGAACGAGCAAACGAGAGACACACCTACACCCTAGTCACCGCAACAGCAAAATCAAGCCACCGCCATCATTATTGCATTGCTATCTGGGCTGATGAGGTGACGACCATGTCCCTGGTTGTAATTGTGACAGTGTGGCCACTCTCAACATAGGAACAACCAAAAATCACAGCCCCCTTGTCTCGCACCCTCTCCTTTCCCTACAACCACAGACCACCAACACAGTCCCAAAAACAAGAAAAAAAAACAAATTCCAAAACTTTGTTCTGAGAAGATCTTGAGCTAACAAATGCGCCCGCTACATTATAGAACATCCCGGAAAGCCCCACATCAATGGTAAGCTGAGACCCGCTTTTTCCCCTGGTCCTGATTTTGGCGTACTCCGGTTTCTGGAGACTTTAGCTATGGCACTCCAGACAGTTGCCACCACCTGCCAGAACCTCAGATAACTAACCCATTTTCTAGGCATGGAGGAATACATGCGTATGCACAAAGAGTCCATTGAAAACCCTAAGAAGTTCTGGGGCAAAAAGGCACGCGAGCTCCTGTCTTGGTCACGTGATTTCCAAACCGTCTACTCGGGTAGCTTGAAAGACGGTGACAGCGCCTGGTTTGTGGAGGGCCAAACCAATGCCTGCTACAACGCTGTTGATCGTCATGCCTTTGCGGACCCCGACAAGGTTGCCATCATCTATGAGGCTGATGAGCCTACTGATGGCCGCAATGTAACCTACGGTGAACTGCTCCGTGAGGTGTGCCGCGTGGCTGGTGTGCTGAAGCAAATGGGCGTGCGCAAGGGCGACAACGTCGCCATCTACTTGCCCATGATCCCCGAGGCTGTCGTTGCCCTGATGGCTTGTGCACGCATTGGCGCAATCCACTCCGTTGTGTTTGCCGGCTTCTCGGCCGACTCGCTACGCGACCGCATCAATGACGCCAACTGCAAGGTTGTCATCACCACTGACGAGGGCCGTCGTGGCGGCAAGGTTGTCGCCAACAAGAAAATTGTCGATGAGGCTCTTATCCATTGCCCTGGCGTTACCAACGTGCTGGTCTACAAGCGAACTGGCTCTGATATCCCCTGGACTGCCGGCCGCGATTTGTGGTGGCATGAGGAGGCCGAGAAGTGGCCTGCCTACTGTGCTCCCGAACCCATGAACTCAGAGGACCCGTTGTTCCTTCTCTACACATCCGGCTCTACCGGCAAGCCCAAGGGCGTCATGCACTCTACTGGTGGCTATCTGGTTGGTGCTGCCGCTACTGGCAAGTATGTCTTTGATATCCACCCCGGTGACCGCTATTTCTGCGGTGGCGACGTGGGCTGGATTACTGGCCATACTTACGTGGTCTACGCCCCTCTCCTGCTAGGTGTGACCACTGTTGTTTTCGAGGGCACTCCTGCCTACCCCAGCTTCTCCCGCTATTGGGATATTGTTGAGAAGCATGAGATTACCCAATTCTACGTAGCCCCTACTGCCCTGCGGCTGCTCAAGCGTGCTGGCGATGAATTCGTCAACAAGCCCATGAAGAGCCTTCGGGTGCTTGGCTCTGTCGGTGAGCCTATTGCTTCCGAGGTGTGGAAGTGGTACCACGACGTCGTCGGCCACGGAGAAGCACAGGTTGTCGATACTTACTGGCAAACTGAGACCGGCTCCAACGTCATTACCCCGTTGGCTGGCGTCACGCCCACCAAGCCCGGTAGTGCATCTCTGCCTTTCTTCGGCATCGACGCTGTTTTGATCGACCCTGTGACTGGTGTTGAGATCCAAGGCAATGACGTTGAGGGTGTGCTCTGCTTCAAGCAGGCATGGCCCAGCATGGCACGCACTGTCTGGGGTGCTCACAAGCGCTACATGGACACATACTTGAACGTCTACCCGGGCTACTACTTCACCGGCGATGGTGCGGGTCGTGATCACGACGGTTTCTACTGGATCCGTGGTCGTGTCGACGATGTAGTGAACGTGTCAGGCCACCGTCTGTCCACGGCCGAGATTGAAGCGTCGCTGCTTGAGCATCACACCGTGGCCGAAGCCGCAGTCGTTGGTGTTGCAGACGAGCTGACTGGACAGGCAGTCACTGCCTTTGTCGCTCTTAAGGAGAAGGATAACCACGAGACATACGAGGCGCTGCGTAAGGAGCTAGTCCAGCAAGTGCGCAGAAGTATTGGGCCTTTTGCCTCCCCCAAAGCAGTCTTTGTGGTGCCAGACCTGCCTAAAACCCGCTCGGGCAAGATCATGCGCCGTATCCTACGCAAGGTCCTAGCTGGTGAGGAAGACCAGCTCGGTGACATGAGCACGGTAAGTCTCCAATTTATCCTGTTTTAAGGCATTATACTAACTCTGTCTATAGCTCTCTGATCCGACTGTTGTAAGCAAGATCATTGCTATTGTTGCCGCTTCTCGGAAGAGGGTTTAGGGCTAGATGAAGTTCTGTGTCGAGGCATGGGTTCATCGGTGTCTGTGGATGTTTGGGTGTGTCTGTGTTTATGTCTACAAGCGTGTTCATGTATATTTGGGTTTTTACATGCTGGGGGTTTTTTGGTATTTATATTTCTTGTTGCTTTCTTATTATACATGTTGTTAATGATAACGTTTTGTGTCTTTTCCCACTGGCTCTTTATACCCCGCCAACTTGATCTCCTTGTTATGCCATGTGTCACGTGCTATGTTGGCCCGCATTGCCATTGGGCTATATCGGATGCTGCACACTATAAGCTAAGATAAGCTAGGAAGCTGATTATACATGTCTCCCGGGCGAATGCCTTGGTAGCCACAGCCACTTCCTTCTCAAAACTTCTACACCAGTAAAAAAGCAAAGGAAAAATTGCCGCCCGGCCACCTCACCGGTCGCATTCCCCTACTAAACTAGTTGCTATCACGGGGCCATACATTATAAATCCGGCGAAGAGCCTTGGAGAACCTCGGTAGGAGTTGCAATAGCCAAGCACGTCTACTGACGTCTCTCGCTGTCTCCCCTCCTAAGCCCACCTAGGAGTACTGGATAGGGAAGACATGGAGATTTTTGTAGCAGCCAAGTAGAATGGAAAGGAAAAGTAAAATATACAAACAACACCATCTAATGAGAACTGTGAGTAGACCGTCACATCTACATCCACAGGTATTAGGTCGGCGTATGACGTACTCTCACAGGCAGCCAAGACAAAGCCAAGAAAAGCCAGACTTGTCAGCTTCTCATGCCATAATCCAGACAGGAAGGCTGCTGCAGGCTCAGGTTGCAATGGTCGTATAAACTCGTTTGACAGGGGCCTGGAATCCGCAACCCAGTCAAGTAGCAGCAAATCAAAGCAGTAACCCTATGTATCGGGTTATAACCCTTAGACGACGACCTCTCTTGACCCTTCCAAAGGATGAAAAAAGCCTAGACCAGGGCAACGCTGACGGAGCAGGATGATGAGAGGTCATACCAGCCTGCGACCATCGAGAAGGAAACGCTCCGACCAGAAAACAAATGACAACTAGGAACGTGTAGAGGGAGCAAGAATTTGAGCAAGTTAAGATGGAAACCAAGGCGAGAGAGGCCATACAAGGACCCGCGCCCTTTTTTTAGTGGGCGGGACGGCAAAGCAAAGGCAGGCTCGCGGTTGTTGCTTTTGCTGTCTCTGTATTCACGGTGACTCTTGCTGGTTCGGACATTATATGGAGACAAGGGTTGGCGATGATTGCGAAACAGCGTCGAAACAAGACGAAGATGACAAAGAAACTGACCAAGACTTGAGTGAGAAAAAGGGCAAAGAATAGAACAGAAATAGCCTGGTATTGAAGCGGAGTTGCGCCTGCTCTGTGGCCTTTTACAGCCCTGGGGTTCTTTTTACTCTTGATTTTGTCCTTATTTTTTCCACAAAAACACCATACGGTAGTTGCTTTCTCAAGACCTCCTAGAGAACAAAAGCGGAAAGAACGTCTGCAAATTTTTTGTGCCTTTCTATGTTTCCCCCTCACTTCAATATAATCCTCATTTTCTCCTGAACATCATCGTCGCCAGATTCGGCGCTCAGCTTCGTTGCTGGCAAACAAGCATTAAAGTGCCTGATGTCGACCCGCCCTCCTCGTTCCTTTGGCCTGTTCGTCCGTCTCAGCTTAAGCCCTGCAGCTTACTTGCACTGCGGGCTCGACCGCAAAGCAAAAACCCGAATCTAAATTACTTTATTTCCAAATCTCGCTTTTAGACTCGTCAAGATCTTTTTGTTCTCGCGCTGGACGCTCTGGCCAGTTTTCTTCTTTTTTTCTTCTACACATATCTTCTGTTTCTATTTACTTTCTATACTCCATATTTATACTTTGTCTTCCTTGTCTTTATTACTACCAAACTTCCTACAGCGACGACATCCCTCTCCCCTCGTCTTCCATCATTACCGCCTTATCGCTCGATCCCCGAAATGCTGCTTCTGACCCTTCTTTTTGCATCGCCACATTAAGTGCAATCCTCGTCACACCCCGTCGTATCCCTCCCTCCCTGGCTTGACGTGGTCACGGTCTTGGTTTGTGTTCATTCTGCTTTCGGCCCTGCGGAAACCCAATCTTCGAAAGCCCATCTCCACCTTTATCTTCTCTATTCGTCTCGCTGTGCAGCGCGCAGTGCAGCAAGCTGCAGCTCTGCTTTCAAACTTTTGCTACCCAGACTTTAAATAATTGCGCGTCTTTGCTTGGCTTTTCTTCTTTCGGGCCTGTGCTGTCCTTGTGCGGTTCCCTTTCTGTCTCTCTTTTATCCTCGAGCTGAGCTAGGTAGACAAAGAATAAGCCGCCGCCGCCGACGCCGCCTGTCTTATTGGCTGGGCTGATCAACACTTGATTGGCTTTGCCCTGCTACTATCCACACGCATGCATGCACAACTCGCACGCTGTACACTTCTCTTCTTTATTCCGCCAGGTGTCTTGGCGATAATTGCACTTTGCACTTTTTCAGAGCTTACATCTTCGCTGATCTCCCTCCCCCTTTGTCTTGTGGCTTTATAAAGCGCTCTTCCTGCCAGTCCCTTTTTTTTTCCTTTTTCGAAACTACCACCAAGTCGGCCTATCTCTCGTCTTTTCTTGGCTAGTCGCTACGATACATTTTCTCTCTTCAAGGAGTCCTATCCTTGGTGTCTCTTCTTTTTTAATTTTTTTTATAGTTCACTGGCTCCCTGGTGCAGCATATTTAACTTGATCGTCTTGTTTCCAACCGCATAATCATACATTCCTCGTATATTCATGTGCAAACTTGGCACGACGCCTTCCAAGTTTCCGTGTTTCGATATTCTGGGGATTTTGCCAGTCTTCGTCTGTCTACTCGCCTACCTATACTATACGCACGAGACTTCTTTTTGAGGGTATCGTCCATTATTATTATTATCGACTCTTCACTTACAAGTCATGGTTTCATGCAATATATTCAAAATCGCTGTTGCTGGCTTAGCACTGCTACATTCAACATTTGGTTAGTTTATTCCTTCTTTTTTGCTCACATTTTGCTATTGTTTCTTTCTCCCCTATTCTTTTTTTCCTTGATTTCTGACACGTGCTTGCCTATACAATAGCGCATTCTATCGACAGAAATCCACTTCGTAATGTATACGTTCTAGAAGACCCGGTCATCGGGACACCATCGCGTCATATCCACGCTTATTCCCACTTCGATCTAAATTTTGTCGTGAATAAACAAAGGGTGCGGCTTGCCCTAGAGCCTAATCACGACGTTTTGCACGAAACGATACACATTACACACCTTGATCAGGATGGTCAAATATCACATGCAGAGCCAGTAGAACGGACAGATTATAGAGTCTTCAAGGGCCACGCTTTTATCCAGCACAAGGGCTCGCCTTTGTGGACACAGGCTGGTTGGGCCCGTATCACTTTTCACCGCGATGGAAAATATCCCATATTTGAAGGCGCATTTCGTGTAGATGGCGATCACCATCACATCCACAGTCTCAAGGATTATCGGAGAACGAAGCTTCACTTGGATCCTGATGTTGAAATCGGCAGCCAAGACCCGAAAGACGTAATGGTCTTGTGGAAAGACTCCAGTATTGTTGCCGATGCATCAAGCCATGAGCTGAGACGTGGTTTGCCTACAAATGAGTGTGGTACCGATGCCTTGCACCGTAACTCTGAGTTTGATCCTCTTAACCTTGACAACTATCATAAAGACACCAGTCTGCACAGTCTTTCTGCCCGGTTTATTTTCGGACGTCAGATAGATAACGGCCTAACAGGAAACAATGGTGCCGGTGTCAATTTGGCCAACTCAATTGGCTCAACGAATGGCTGCTTTTCAAGCAGACGGGTTGCTCTTATTGGAATTGCCACTGACTGTATGTACCGCCAACAGTTCGAGAGCGAATCTGACATGCGCACCAACGTCATCCGACAAGTAAACACCGCTTCTGCCATATACGAGAATACCTTCAACATTTCTCTTAGTATCCGGAATCTCACCGTCACCGAAAGTAACTGTCCGACTACAACAAACCCTTCCGTACCGTGGAACGTTCCTTGCAGCTCGTCGGTTGACATTTCTACTCGTCTTAACCACTTTTCCGTATGGCGCGGACAGTTCATTGACAACAACGCATTCTGGTCTTTGCTCACAACTTGCAACACTGGTACCGCCGTTGGCTTGGCTTGGCTGGGCCAGGTTTGTCTCTCGGGATCAACCTCGAATATGGGGAGCAACGAAACGGTGGCCTCAACTAATGTCATTGTCCGGACTAGCACCGAATGGCAGGTTATGGCACACGAGATAGGTCACACATTTGGCGCTGTCCATGACTGCACAGCCGATACGTGTGCCCAGGACTATGACAAAACCTCTAGATGCTGTCCCCAGAGCTCGAGCTCCTGTGATGCGCGCGGAGGGTATATTATGAGCCCCTCAACTGGTAGCGGCATCACGTCGTTTTCTCCCTGTAGTATCGGAAACATTTGCTCTGCCATTGGTCGCTCCTCAGTCAAGACTGACTGTCTCACCAACAACCGCAATGTAGAGACAATTACAGGTGCTCAGTGCGGTAATGGTGTTGTTGAGACTGGGGAAGACTGTGACTGTGGTGGAGAGGTAGGCTGTGGAGGAAACAGTTGCTGCGATCCTACGACATGTCGATTCACCACCAACTCTGAGTGCGACCCTTCGAACGCCGAATGCTGCACAAACAGCTGCAGGCTGGCTTCGTCGGGAACCGTATGCCGTCTTAGTACAGGCCCCTGCGACCCGGAAGAGGTTTGCAATGGTACGGTTTCCTTTTGCCCCCCAAATGTGTTTTCTGATGATGGCACCTCTTGCGGAACGGGTCTCCAATGTGCCAGCGGCCAATGCACTTCTCGCGACCAGCAGTGCAAGGCCATTGTTGGATCTAGTACCACTTACAATAACAACGATACGCGGTCCTGCGGCCTGTCGGGCAGTTGCCAAATGCAGTGCACATCGCTCAATCCGAGAGATACGAGCAGCACTGTCTGTGCACAATTTGTCCAGTTGTATCTGGACGGCACGCCTTGTGGTTCAGGCGGTCTATGTAGTAACGGTTTCTGCAATGGCCAGTCAATGACTAAGGAGCTGCGTAACTTCTTCCAGCGCAACAAGCACATCCTTATCCCAGTGATTGCCAGTGTTGGCGGCTTGATTGTGCTCATGTTTATCTGGTCGCTGTGTACATCAATCCGCCGGCGTCGTCGCAGTGCCGCCAGCCGCAGCATGTCCAAGAACCAGGCCCATTCCATGCCGATGAGCCAAATGGCAATGCACCCGCACTCGCACCCGGCACCGCAGGCGTATAGTTCGAGTGGTGCCGTCGTACCACCGTATACGCCTGCGGTGCGATATGGGTAAAGGGCGGGCCGGCCGCTAAAAAAACACTGCTTTTTTTGTTGTTCTATTATGACGCTGATGAACGCATAACACAAAGGTTTATTATTGTATGTTTGGGGTTGGGGGTTTTTTGCTCTTTTTTTTCTTCTTCTCTTTCCTTTCCTTTCCTTTTTCTTGCTTTCGCTTTCGTTTTCTTGCCTGCTTATCATGCGTGGAGTCGGCCCATCGTTCCCACGATCAAATCTCTTCACATTTTGCGTTGCCATGGCTATATTTGCATTTATTTGGGGGAGGCTGCTTGGCGTTGGGATGAAATATTTTGGTGCTCGTGCATATACTACAGATCTAGTACAATTCAAGACGACAGGACATTTTGTGCATCGCTCCATCATGGGCAGACGCTGACAAGCTGTACAAAAACACAGAATGTGTATGTTGGTTGGGCGAATCAAGGACAATACAACACGCAAAGAATATACAACAAACAGAAACAAGGATAGCATCAGAACGCAACAAGAAATAAAACTGGCGTAAAAAAGATGTGAAGAAGGCACCTTTGCCTTTGACCTATCTGCGATAAAACTAACGAAAGTGGGCGTGAGGGAGACGACGCGATGGGTGTGTGTCATTTACTGATGCTTCTCAAGCTTCTCAACAGTGTAGCCTGCAGCCAAGCGCGAGAAGTGCAGACGTGTATTTGCAATGCTCTGGAGAGACCAAAGATACAAAGGAGGCAGATACTCGTGTTAGCATCATGGTGTTTGGCGGCATTTGCAGCACAGATACAACGGGGGCAACTTACATCATAGCGACTTTCAGCGAGCGTGAAGAGAAGCTCTGGGTCCCGCAGAATCTTGCTAGCACATTCACGATTCTCCGACATTTTTTGCCATCTGGAAAACCGGGCGGTACAGCACGCGTGGAGTTGTCTTGTTAGCTGGCAAAGAACGAAACAAGAAAAAGGGCAAAGGGGAAAACTCACCGTCCTGTCCGGGGTCTTTCTGGCTTCCGACGCACCGGTTCAATTGCCAATGCACTCTCGTCTTCAGGGCCAGGTCTGTATAGCCGGGTATCATGTATCTGCTGCGCTTCATTGGCACCCAGTGAATTCATATATGCCGAATACGCCGAGACAGGCAGCCCGAAGACCGTGTCTGGGTCGGCTGTCGGCATTACAAATCCCGGTGATGGTCTGTAGTCACCATCGTCGTCGACAGAACGAGGGCGTTTGCGACTGTTGCTGGCGGGGACAGCGGGCTCTTGTTGCTGCGGGTAAGTTATCGAGGTCAGCTCATATAGTTTGGATTGTATCTCCGATTCTGGAATGGGCACCAATATTGAGCCTTCTCTGTGATCAAACAGTATAGGGCCACCATTTGCAGACACTTGGTTGTATCCAAAAGTTGAGGGAGGGGTGTAAAAATAATGCGGTTGGCCAAAAGGGTTAGGGAGCACTGCTTGGAGATAGCTGTTGTCGCTCGATAAGGCTGCGGATTGCGGGTATGGATGCAGGATACGGTTCAGAGCCGAGCTGGAAGTGGGCAGGTTTCTGTTCAGGTCTATAAAAGTAACAGAAGGGCCCGTAAACTGTCTTGGGGCTTCATTGTAGTAGTAGTAGTTGTTGTTGTTTGTGTAGTAGTTGTTGGTGGTGTAGTAGTAGTTGCTGTTGTTTGCGTAGAAGTGGTGTGTGTAGTCGTCTGTGAAGTCGATGTTGGCGCTGCTGCTGGTGGTGTCGTAGTTCCCGACCCCACGGGCACTGGCGCTGGCACCGCCAAAGGCGTAGTAGTTGTTGCTGCTGCTGCTATTGTTGTTGTTGTTGTTCATGGTGGGTGGGAAGGGGGTGGCCTTGTCCGGAGCCTGAAGAGTGCTGGATAAGGCTGGAGGCGAGGAGGCTGATCGGAGAAGATGGGCCGGCAAGAGAACCCAGGTTAAGCCATGCGGGTTGTCGGCCTTCTTTGCAAAGACAAGATGAGACTTGAAGACGAGAGTTGGAGAATGGGGTGAAAAGGCGTTTGTGGTGTTGAAACGAATCGCCTTGCCTTTCTGTTTCTGTATTTCTTTTTCCCTGATGAGGCAGGGCTGGGCAAAGAAGATACCAGAAGGGCGATGAGCAAGGCCAGCTAAAAAGGATGGCTGGAAAAATACGCCGTAGCCGTAGGGGAGAAAGAGAAAAATGAAGGTGAGAAGGGAGAGGGAGGGCGGGAGGCAGAGAGCCCGGGGAGGCAGAGAGCCCAGGGAGACAGACAAATACAAAGAAAGAAAAGGAAAAAGACAAGAGAAGCTTGGGTGCAAATGATGTCAGAAAATGATCCTAAAAGCAAGAACCTAAACTGGAAGAAGGAATACAAACAAAAGAGCTTCTAGCGCTCGAGGCCAGGAAGAGCAAACAGTGAATAGGCCGACCGAGGAGGAGAGAGATGGAGAGGAGGAGCCTGGGAAAATAGCAAGTTGTCCTGGAAGGCACGAACAAGGCAGCTGCTTGGAAGAGGTAGAAAGAAAGGACAGAAGAAAAAGAGAAGGGGGAAAGGAAGACGGGAAAATAGGCAGGGAAAGGAAGAGGAACAATGGAGAGAGAAGGAGGGAAGGAAGTGGAGGAAATGCAACACTTGCTATGCGAGCGGGACAGGCGAGGAAGGGCAGCAGCATCTTGCGTTGTTTGGTGCAATTGCAATTGCAAAAAGGACAGACGAACCTCGCTCTGTTCCTTCCTTGGTTCCCTTCCTTCCTCCGTTGCGTGCATAGGCCGGCTTCCAGAGATATCACCACATGGAGTGCCGTCCGTACATTTTTTCCGTCTCCTCACAGTCTACGCGGCGTGTCTGCTTGGCGTTTGCTGCCGTCAATCACCCTCAGGCTTCGAATGCGCCTGAATCACCGGATTCAAACATCACACTTTGCAGCCATTTTGCCTATCTCGCTCCC
>NETT01000007.1:0-12698 GCA_003449175.1 Ceratocystis smalleyi | reverse complement strand
CCTTCATCCTGCTTATCATGGTATATGGTATGCACGTCTATGCTTGTTTCCTGCACTGAAAAGTCCAGCTTTGCCCGGCTTTCTTTGTGTGACGCCTGCTTTGCTAAATTTGACTGTACGTTAGGCCGAAGTTGCTGTATTTCTTTGCTCGTCGTTTGCCTAATTGTATGCAGTTGGATGCAGAAGAAGAAGAGGCGGGAGGGGTAGGGCGCTAAGTATCTAAGTATGTAGGCAATAATAATACAACGGACGTAAGAAGGAAAAGACCAGCCAGCTTTGGCGACCAGGGTCTGCATTTCTTTCGTATCTCGCTTTCCGTCCGTCCCTCTGCGTTTGTATTTTCGTTTTATTTTGCTTCGCTGTCCGTCTGAACGTGGCCATGTCTAGGACGTCGTTTCGTATGTGAGAGGCAGATAGATCTAGTCTCGTAGGAATCAACGGCGTGCGGTGCGAGAAAAAAAGAGAAAGAGAAATGCAGGGAAAAAAAATGAAAGGGGCTGTAGATGGATGAATGGATATGCATGTGCAGGCATTTTGCATGGTTTGAACGGTAGCCAGCCTGCCTGCCTGCCTGCATTGCTACAATATGGCTACAAACAGGCTGGCTTGCTTTTTTCCCCTCATACGTTTTGTTTGTATTTCTCCTTTCCTAACTAGGTCACTCCCCCGTCCTATGAATTGGCAACCCTCTGCTGGTCGTAGTAAATCTCCTCGGCAGCTGTCACGCACTGCGTGTTGGCTGCTAGCTTGTTGATCGTTTCCATCCATTCCTCATACTCGTCCGAGTCAAAGACAATACCACCTCCAGCCTGTAGATACGCTATCTCGTCCTTGACCAGCATTGTACGCAGGGCAATGCACGTGTCCATGGCCCCCTCAATGGGCTCGCCCTTGGCTGAAACGCCGCCATAGCCAAAGTATCCGACGGCGCCGGCATAGATGCCGCGTTTCTCTTTCTCTAGCTCAGCAATCAGCTCCATGGCACGCACTTTGGGCGCTCCAGACACTGTGCCAGCAGGGAAGATGGAACGGAAGGCATCGAAGCGCGTTTGGTCGGGCCGGAGCACTCCTGACACCTGCGAGACCAAGTGCTGCACATGGCTGAATTTTTGCACCACCATCAGGTGGTCGACACGTACCGTGAACGGATCGGCCACACGGTTGATGTCATTTCGTGCCAGGTCGACCAGCATGACATGCTCTGCGCGATCCTTGAGGCTGTTGCGCAGCGTAGTAGCAAGAGCCTCATCCTCGGCAGGCGTTGCGCCGCGCTTAACGGTGCCGGCAATGGGGTGGGTGATGATGCGGCCAGCCTCACTCTTGACCAGCAGCTCGGGCGATGCACCGACAATGTGGAAGGTGTCGCAGTCAATGTAAAATAGGTACGGCGATGGGTTTACGGTGCGTAGGTGGCGGTAGATGTTAAAGGGGTGCAGCTTGGTGGGGCGCGCAAAACGCTGCGATGGCACAGCTTGGATGATGTCGCCGGCACGGATGTGCTTCTTCATCTCTGCTACATGGCTCTCGTAGCCCTCGCGGCCAATGTTGGACGTGTACTCGGCCCCTAATTCAATGGGCTGCTGCTCAGGCATGGGCGTATCAGCGGAGTTGAGCACAGCGACAATCTCCTCCAGCATGGCTGTAGCTTTAGCGTAGGCAGTGTCGAGCTCGCTAGTGGGGGGCTTGGTTGTATCAACGCGCAGGTAGGTGACGACTTTGACAACATCGTAGAAGCGGTCAAAGGCAACGACAGTGTCGAACAGCATGAACATGGATTCCGGGATCTTGAGCACATCTTGCATGGGGCGGGCCGTCTTGGGCTCAAAGTAGCGCACACAGTCGTAGCCGACATAGCCCACAGCACCGCCAGCCATGGGGGGCAATGTCAGGCCCGGCACCGTAGCCACGACATACTGGTTTAGCTCGGCCTCTAGAGCCGGGAGCGGGTCGGTGGCCTCACCCCAGCCAGGGCCAGTGGTGATGGTCTTGCGCGGGCCAGCACCGACAAAGCTATAGCGGCCGACCTGCTCGGTGGCAGCGCTCTCGAACAGGAACGAGTAGCAGCCCTTGCCGGCATGCTTGGAGATTTTTAGGTAGGCCGCCGACGGCGTGAGCATGTCGGATGGAAACTGGCGGCATAGTGGGATGAGATTGGGTCGGGGGCCAGAGGCCGGAGGATTGCGCACAATGTCGCGCACCGTGTCGAGGGACGGCACAACAGATCTCTGGGCGAGGGGGGGCAGTGATGTTAGTGGGACTAGGAACGGAGAAACGGAGATGCGTAGGGAGGGGCGGGAGGGGGGGCAAGGCGAGGGAAAAGGGAACAAGGCTACTAACTGGTCTGGCCATGGCTATAGTGTTGCTGTGTGCCTAGTTTTACGTGTTGTGCACAAGGCTGGGCCTCGGAGTGATTGTGGTCGCGGCTATGGTCGTAGACAGGCTACAAGACCAATTTTCTGTTCGAGCTTGCGCTGTAAGGAGGGGGGCATCTGCCAAGGCTAAAGCTCCGTTTTTGTCTGCTAATGAGGGGCAGGGCTAACCATAAGAAGCGAGCAAGTTTCGTCGAGTCTTTCTAGCAGCAGCGACAGCATACAGACGCGATTCTTGGCGAAAGGACGCTGAATTGGGGAATGACGATTTAGTTTTTTGGTGTTTCTTTTTCTGTGTTTTGTGACTCAAAAAATTAAAAGATTTTTTTTTCTGTCTTTACTTTGTTTTCTGGCTACTTAGTTGGCCAAAGCCTGGAACTAGGATTATACTCCTTCCACCGCGCCCCCGTCATCATGGCAAGGCTGAAAATCGTGACCAGAACCAAGACGGCCATTTTTTCGAACCTGGATGGGATGCGTACGAATTGACATCGCAATATAATGTGGCATCGCAACGGCCTGCAGCGTGCGGGACATGGCAAAAATCGCAAGCAAGGCAATCCAAAGTTGCATGATATTAGACTACTACTCTTACGACTACCCCCACCCTCCCTCATGACTCGATTGCCAGTGCCTTCAGGCCCACCAGACGCGCATTCTTGCCCTCGCCTTCACAGCTGACGATAAAGTACTCAACACGCGTACTGCTTGTCTCCAGGCGATAAACACGCACATCGGCACCCTCGCTGGCTTCACGTACAGCATCGAGCACAGTCTGGTAGTGGCCCCGGCCGTCCCATTCGCTGGGGTCGAGGATGGAGACGGGGGAGGCCGGCGGAGCGTGGACAAGGGAGATGAATTCGTCTTTGGCGGGGGCGAGAGTTAGTCAGGGTTCTAAACGCGGGGCTTTTTGGGATGCAATGGTTCTGTAGCGCGTAGTGGGGGAGTATCAAGTAACATGCAGTCAATGTAAGAAGAACCAGGAATATGGATAATATCGGAACTTACCCTCGTCCGGAAGTCCCTTGTTGCCCGTCTCGTCCCACTTCAAGACCACCGGCACAAACGGTTCATCCGCATCTGATGTATACATCAGGCTGCCAGCCCGCGCCAGGGCTGGAGGGATATCCTCGCCGGGAGTTACCAGTCGCAAGCCACTGTTGGAGCCTGCTGCGGCCTGCTGCGGCTGCGCACCTGCTGAAGCAGAGTCCATGGGCGCGTTGGCCTTGTTTAGGAAATCTAGGTAGGACTGATCAGAAGACATAGCTTCCCACGACGTTTGCTGCTCAGTGTTGTGGCTTAGGTTGTCGGAAACGGTCTTGCGATTGGGGTCGCGCGGGTTATTGTCTGCTTGATCCTGGAGAGGGACGAAGCCAAGGTTGATGGATTCAGCAGTATTGGATTTGGAAGGCGGCGAACAGTCGTCGTTGGTGCTTCTGGGTTCGGTGTTGCTATTGGTGTCGAGGTTGGCGTTGTTGCGTGCAGTAGTGCTGGTGGTGGTGGTGGCGTGCTTTTTATGTCTGGCCCTGTCGTTGCTGCCGTCATTCCTGCGACTATAGGCAGATGCCCCCGTCAAACATGAGAACCATGCACTCTGCTTCCACTGTGTCTGCATCCGTCTAGTACTAGTACTACTAGCTCTAGAAGCCCCAGTGGTCCCAGCACCCAGCAGTACAGGGAGCAGCACACCAGTCGTGCTAATGCGCTGCAGTAGCATCTCCTTCCTAGCCATCTTTGCCGCTACCGCCACACTCACTGACAATAGACAGCCCTTGTGCATTTTCGTGAGGGGGCCTTTGTCTTAGTTCCCGATATCTAGTGCGGGGTAAAATGTTGCGGGAAAGAAGATTGAGTTGGTGTAGAGACAGAGAAACGAGGAACGAGGGAAAAGGAAGACGCAGAGATGTCTGCTTTTTTATCTTGCTACTAACTGTTTTTAAGCCTGTTTTCGGTTGTTGTCTTCGTGCTTATGCCTCTTAACGATCCATTATTGGGCCGATGCCTCTAGACTCTTCTTCATTTGCCTCGTCTGCTTGCAGCAAAGGCAGCAGGACACCATCATCACTTGTATTGAAGCCTTGTTATATCACGTGACTCCGCTATCCTGCACTACGCCCGTCTCGCTGTTTCTAGATTCCTAGTCAAGTCAACTCCGCATATGTACGAAAGCAGCCCCAGGCATGGTTTTTGAATGGCATCAAGGCAATATAAAAGAGATGCACATAAAACAAATGTTCGGAAATTTAAAAATACGTAGTAGTACTCCTCCGTTTCCCATAGACACTGATTCCTAGTCTCTCCATCCCTCCAGAAGGACGCCAAGAATAAGAAAAAGAAAAGAAGAACAAAAACAAAGGCAAGACAGAAAACACCCAGGTTATCCCTAAAAGGCAAATGTAAAATAAGAACGAGTACCATGAAGACAAAAGGAAACAAAAGAAGGGAAGGGGGATGCAAAGGCAATTTTACACAAGCATGCCCAGGCACGCATGGTCGGGCTTTCCAGTGGCCCAGCAGCGTACAACAAGGCCCGCGCTATATGTTCATCCGTTATGTGGCCTGTGTCTGGCTTATACATCCCCAAGAAGCGAAGCCGAATGAAAAATGAAAAACACCATGACGTAGTCCTCCCATATGAACAGACAGAGAAAAATGGTTCATGCGAACAAGGACAAGAAAGAAAATAAAAAAAAAGGGAGGCCGAAAACAAGCAAGAAAAGGAAGCTGAGATATGCAGCATGATTTATACACTCCAGGCTCCGACTCCCAACAGGGAAGAGGAGCAGTGGGAAAGAAATGTCTTGGGCATTGATTGACCCTAGCCTTGCCATTATGAGCCACTACCGGAAGCTAATCACAGCTAGCCGGCTGTTGACACCGTACGCGACTTTTTGTCCCGTCGAGTCCCATGCCAGGCAGTGCTCAAATGTGTCTTCGTTTTCGCCTGACGGTATCGGCCCATTCCACCCAGGGTGTGGCGTACGCTTCCATTTAGCATATGGAATGGAGGCCGTATCGCCCACCTTCCAGATATACACGTGAAGTGCTGTGGCCCCAGCAAGATACGCACCGTCGGGACTGAAAGCCAGGGCCACAATCGGCCCACCGCTCATCGTTAAAAACTTTTTGGGCTTGGTTTCTAGGCACTTGGGGTCCCAGACAAGAACGGCGCCGTCCTCGCCTGCTGAGGCAAGCAGGCGGTTCTCTGCACCAGCAAGAACTTCTGGCTGCCATTTAAGAGCCGTTATTGGGTGCGTGTGCGCTGAGATTTTGCGTTTGCTTCCGCTGCCATCAATGAGCTACGGCGAAGGAAAGTTAGCTTGGCGATATTCTTAAACAAAGGCAGCTAGCTGAAGACACAGTCACGGTTTAAAGAATTGAGAACGGGATATGAAGCTAATACTTACAGTAATAGTCCCAGTGTCGGAGCTGGCTGCTGCTATCAGAGCACGGTCATCATACGCGACATGAACTAGTGCATCCGTAGAATCCGTTTCAAACGTCCGCACTGGCTCTATCGATGGCCCTGAGCAGCTAAATGTTTGCAAGAGTTGGCCGCCACACACTAGAAACGTTGAATCGTTGGTCCACGTCACATCTAACGCCACAGATGTAAAATCGTGGTTAGATATTGTGAATGTTGAAGAAGCCAGCGTCGGCACCTTGTATATCGATAAAAGCGTGCCGTTATCTGTTGATGGGGAAATAGCCAAAAGAGCTGTGCCCGTACGGTTCCACGCAAGCTTAATGACTGGACCTTCGGCAACATCTATTAAATGGATATGCGTGCCGTCGCCAGCCCATATATTTATCCGCGCTTTGCCACCCTGTTCGGTAGCTATTGCAAGAATGTTGTCCTCGGCACGACTCCATGAGAGTGCTGTGACTTGCGTATCCCGAGGAGCGTCTTCCTCGAGCAGTTTGCAGAACGGCTGGTTGTCATCTCTGTCGGTAGAGTGATTAATGGTATACAGGCGAGACATGGAGTCGGTTCCTGCGGCCGCCAAAATATTTGGATTCGTTGGGCTCCATTCGCAAAGTAATAACACGGGTGAGGGAGCAGTAGGTGAGCGCTCTGCTGGTAGATCAGGACTCACACGGGGCTTCTCTATGGCAAGATCCAGGTATATCGTGTCAGTTGTCAGATCCTTAGTCTTTTCCTGGGTCCCTTGCTCCGGGCCGTCGGTGTGGGGCTGAGTGGCAGAAGTCTCGTCGCCTTCGAGTGGAGATGGATAGGCGTGATTAGATCCAGGGGCTTCACCACTGTCAATGTCCATTGACATTGGAATCGTGGCGTCATCCCCATTTTCGGTTAACTTGGGCTTTTTTGCGGTTCCGTTAGGCAGGTGTGTAGATAGTGGTCGCTTGCGAGCAGTAGCATCTTCAGTTATAATAACTGTAGATTCTCCCATGGAGATATCTTCGGGGTCCTCTTGCTTAGTAACAATTTCATCGTCAGCCTCGCCGTCGGCGTCAGCCTCGCCATCCTCTTCCTGGGCGTCTTTTTGGTGTTGTATTCTTGAAGACGGCCGGGGATAGGTCTTTGGGGGGGGCAGTGTCACAGGACCAAAGAAGCCGAATTCTGTTTGGGAGTCGGGGATTGCATCCGACTGATGGGAGCAAGTTAGTAAAACTGATGCTGGGGAGTCAGAAGACACCGAGTGATTGACAGTAGCAGTGACAGCAGAAGGTTTAGTAGTCTCTATGGCTGTTTTGCACATCTGTGGTGTGTGCAATAGTGGCGGTAGAGATGCATGGTGGGTATGCAGGTTGCGGGTGGTTTGGGTGGTGAGATGGTTGCATACCACATTCCGATGGCTTTCCCGTTCAAGACTGGCATAGGAGAGGCCCTTATTCACAACGTAAACAAGTGAATGGCTGCGTACATGTTGGGCAAAGTCGAAGTGTCGGTGGGGTTCTTTAATGCCCCATTCTTTTTGAAGTTTTGTGGCAGCTTCGCGGTAGTCTACAAGGGCAACGCGTTAGTACATACATAAGCGGGTAGCGTGAGATTATCGGTGTGACGGGCAAGAAACAGAGTGGCGAAAGCGGACTGTTGTTTTGGGGGGAAGGGTGTCAAGTAGCATAGATAAAAGGAATACAAGTGTAGTGACGGTGATTGGGTAAAGGGAATCATGTGTCAAGATCAAGATAGAGCGAAAGAGAGAGCAAATAAGAGCAGGCATACTACTTTCGAGGAGATACCTGAAACACCAGACCAGTTAGCATTAATTTCTACTGGATGTACATGTACAATATGGACCGGAGCAAAGATGAACGGTCGGAATTTGCGGTCATGCAGAGGCAGAGAATAGAGGAAAGACGTACCTCCATACTAGAAAATTCAAGCGATCGGAATCAAGATATTCCTTCATGGTGGGTAACGAGTACGCGCCGTGAAGCGCCGGCAAACAGAGGTCAGAGAGGAAAAAATAGAGCGCGGATGGGCTAGCTAAGAGGCAGATTGGCAAGGGAAAAATACCAGATAGAGGATGGGGATAGCAGTAGTAGAGGGGCAGTCAAGGGAAGTCAATGGATGGGATGCAATCAGAAGGAAAGGGAGCCAGCAGCAATGCAAGCAAAATGAGGCGAGTTGCTGTTGGCTAGCTGACTGGTGGACAGGTTTAGTGCAATGTGATAGTAGTGATGATGATTCTGATGATGTAACGACGACAGTTGTTAAAGCACGCGCTTGCTTTTTGCGAGAACAGGTTAATGCGAGAACGGAAGCGAGGCGGATCCAGACTGTGATGCTGTGACTAATTGGCGATATGGCAGCAGTAGCAGCAGCAGCGGCAGCAGCGGCAGCAGCAACCGGTAGCAAGAGACACAAGCAGGCAAGCAACAGATGCTGACGAGGGCATCAAGGCAGTAATCAGGACGATGATGGCGGTGACCGTACGGGGAGATGAGCGGCGGCACAGTGATGGGTGACAGCGGAGGTTCGGTATTCCAGATAAGATGGCGACAAGCTGGCAGCAACGTGATGGCAGCAAGCAAGTTTTTGTCAGCCAAAGCGACAGTGTGTGAGAGAGGACGGCTTTATGCAAAAGCGAGACGACGAGAAGCTGGAGATAGAAACGCGTAATTTTTCGTCGGTGAGTTTTTCATTCAAGAAAGTAACATAAAAAAGAATAAAAGGGGATTTTTCTGTTGGAAAAAAAGAAATTCAAGACGAGATAAAAGGCCGCAAAAGGGAAAAGAAAGAAGAGGAAAAAAGAAGAAAATAAACTCCAGTGCTGTGATTTTTTGGGTGCTTCAAGTTCAAAAATTCAGGCGTAGATGTAATGTTCAAGGACTTCAGGCCCATCACAGATTTCACGGGCAAAATGGGAGAAACACGAGATGAAGGAAAAAGCGATGCGAGTTTATCGCTAAACGGAAGAAAAGAGCATCAAAAAACGATACTGGAAAGAAGAGAGAAGGGCAAAAAAGATAGAAAGAAACTCTGGTGATTTGAGGGGGAAGAAAAAAAGAATTAAAGACTGAAAAAATAAAATGAAAAATAAAGAAGAGGAAAAAACGGGGGACTACCACAAAAAGAGAGAAGAGAGAAGAGAGAAGCTGGGACTGGCTCACGGGTTGAGGAAGGAACCAAGAGACAAAAGGCAACTAACTGCAACTATGCAAGCAAGAGCAGAAAAAAGAAAAAGGACAGAAATGGCAGGAGAGAACAGAAGAGACAAGCTAGGACAAGGAAGAGTAAGGAAGAGAAAGAAACAAGACAACAAGACAGGCAGGAACCGTTGGACGACGGTGTCTCATTGGGAAGGCACACACACAGATCTCTTTTCTTATTTTCTTCCTTCTCGCTTTGCGTCTTTCTCTTTCTGCTGCTGCTCTTTCCATTGCTGGTTGCTTTCCGTTTCATAAACCTGCCTCTCGGTAGGCCTTACGTTCTTCTGCTCTCTTGTTTTTTTCCTCTAGCCCTTAAGCCCTAGCCTTGGCCTCAGCCCTCTTTCAAGAGAAAACAATCAAGGAGGGAGGGAGCAAGAAGGTACATCTTACTATCTTCCTGCCTACCCTACCTCACCATTCCACGGCACAGGTACATTGTACCAGGTACACTCAACACGTAGTCTATAAACTACTGCTATGTCCAGAAATCCACCATCGCTCGTCCCAAAACTCAACCAACCCATGATTTTTTTCCTTCTCCCTTTCCCGAGTTCCGAGTCCGTTCTGGTGACTTCTGGGCACTACAAAGATCGGCCAGGATTTTTAACGATACGAAAGGTCAAGTTTCGAAGCCTCCAACCAATATCCAAGCCCTTTCTTGTTACCTGAACCGCGCAACTTGAGCCTTTGTGTCTCTATGCCTTCCCTTTACATCCGTCTCCAGTCCCATCCTTATCCTGACAGTCTGAACGATCCAAGACACACGTGCCGCCACCTCCCCAATCCACAGCTGCCCATGCACTGACCAGGTTCAACATGTCCACCTTGATGTACACTTCACTTGATGCACACACATACAAATACAAGCCCACACCACACAACCTGGCCGGCTCTATTTGGCCAACGAATCACGGCATGGTCGGCCGGTCTCTTTTGCTTCTTCTCGCTCTCCTTCGTTTTTCTCTCTTCTCCAGTCGCTGCACTCGTCGCGTTTCGTCCCGTATTGTTCCCGGCAGTAGCAGAGTAGTATATGCAAAACGTGACCAAGTGCAGGCCAAACTACCAAGTACCCAGTACTTCCTTCAAATCTGGAACCAAACAACCGTCCAAAAAAGAAACACAGAGGATTCGAAATCCACCAAGTCCAAATTCAATGTGGATCACCAGATGGTTCTTTCGAGCACCGGGCTCTCCTCTCCTCCCCTCTTCACTGAGTCTTTCCTTATTAGAAACGCAGGCGTAATTACAAGCCCTAAAAAAATGACCTTGTTATCTTTCTAAGCCAGGAAACCTCCGACCGTCCTATCGTGACGCCTGGCTTCCCAGAATTTCCTACCTATAGAAAGGGGGGTGCATGCCAGTCTCCTGCTTTTCTCCTTGCCACCTTCTTGTCTTTCTTCCTTTCCCTTTCTTGGTCTCCTGGTATGCCTTTCAAGAAACTAGTCGATAATGCAAACATTTGATAATGAAACCCTAGCCTTGCTTAAACATGATAAGTAACCAGGATTGATACAAAGCGTGTATTCCTCCTCTCCGTCCCATGCACCAAGCACAGGCATAGCCCAGAAGACACAACTTACGCCAGTCCAGGGCCAAGGCCCAGGTACCCGCCCGCTACCCTCTCTCGTTCTCGTAGCAGATTTTCTGTTTCTCTTCAGATTCTAAAGCCCAAGGCCAGGTCTAAGATCCGGTTAAACGCCATCATGCACTAAGCCAAACTCTGACTCTGCTTTCTACACAGAAACCTTTGTCGTCTCCCTATAAATCTGAGACAGCGAACTTGTGTGAACATCTTCGCATTCCTAAATCTCTATTTACGAAGACTCGCCTGAACAGAAATTCACAATCAAGTGGGGACAGCTTTATTTCTTGTCGTCTTGTTTTGTCTCTTGTCTCTTACCTTGTCTTGCCTTCATTCTTTCTCTCGACTTTCCGGCTTGACCCCTACTCCTCCCATCATTGCCGAAGCCCAACGCCCCCTCCCCTCTCGCATAAAAGAACTCTATACACGCGAAAGAGAAGGACAACCTCCCAGTCTATTTCTCTTAGTAAAATAAGCGGGGGACAAGGTAGTGGAAGGCGCATTTTTATCTGACAAGCCATGGCCAAGGCTAGGCCAAGGAGACCCAATCAATACTAAGGCAGGGGACAAGGTAGCAAGGCGAACGAGAACCTCTTCCCAGCTTCCTCAATTGACAGTATTATCTATCTCTCTTGCGCCTTTTTGCCTGCAGGATTTATGAACTGTGGTAATCAAATAAATTTTCTTGATCTTCTAGTCTTCGCTTTGCAACAGCACAGTCTCAGTGGACACCAAATGGCTTCCAAAGGCGAAGATCATGCTAAATGCTGGTCACCATTCTGCACAAGGCGAAGGAAGGCAAAGGGCCAAGACGTGAATGTGACGATAAGACGAAGGCTTTAGTGTTTAGTCTACACATTGCAGCGTACTCCATAACGTACAATAATACCCTGCTATCCTTCACTTGGCAAAGCTTCTGACTTTGAAAATTAGAAGGAAGTTGGTTTTCTATTCCAACACGGCTATGGGTCCTAGGTCCCAGTCCAAAGATCGCCCATTCTAAGGTTATGAAACCTCAGTCTTAAAGGATCATCCCAGCCTGTTCGTGCTGTAGTTAATGTACATAGTATCCGGAAAGCGGATGCAGAAAGCCAACAATGAATAGGGTCACCCATTATGCGATTCGTGATCTGATTTCAGGCATTGCTTTGCAATTGTACTGGGCCTCTCCATCGTCTCTTGTCAGGCCAGCACACCCAACTTCCCGCATCGAATAAATTAAGCCCTTATGACGCCTTGTACCCTT
The DNA here is from genome assembly GCA_003449175.1 of Ceratocystis smalleyi. Lineage (NCBI taxonomy): Eukaryota > Fungi > Ascomycota > Sordariomycetes > Microascales > Ceratocystidaceae > Ceratocystis > Ceratocystis smalleyi. Next base: position 883 of record NETT01000007.1, on the reverse strand, counting down.
GGGTCCCAACGTCATCCGCTTCTCGCCGCCAAACCATAATCCATCACGTCCATAAATTATCAATGCTATGCACCCATAACACAGCTCAAACATTTCGCTCTGTATCGTCTATCTGCATATGCGCACTCTTGCAAATAACGCCGAATCTGCACACCCGGTGGCTCTCTGCCTAGCATGTCATGACATGATGACTACGCCGTTACATTGTTTTGCAACGGACAAACTTTGTTCACTATAATCCTATAAGATGCCTTAGTATTCGACTGAGGAAAGGGAGAAAGGGGAGGGGAGCGTGGCAAAAAAACAGCAGGAACCGACAAATGGCCCTGTCCAGTCAGTTGCATGGTTCTGAGCAAAGAACCAGCACAAACCTGAAAACTCACAGACAACGCAATCAATAAGCCTATTCTCTCTCTCTCTCTCTCTCTCGACAAAGCTGCATGTGACTGTTTATAAAAATACAACTAACCCNCCTCTCAAATGCAAATGTTTGTTGGATTGACTGCTGTGTAATATAGCTACTGCAACACAACGCGGAAGCCAGCGACTTTGTCGTTTCCGTTCCGTTATGCAGACACACGTGTTATCCGAAAACAAGGGGGAAAATAACAAAAATACATGAGCATCGAGATTGTGCGGTTGTTGGTATTTATTTAGTGGCTTCTTATACGTTAGTTACTAAACTGGAGAGATTGACAATTCAGATTGGTTTCCGTTCTCCAAGGCAAGCCTAGTGATCTGTTCTTTCATTTGTAGTCTGGAAAGCCCTAGACAATATGCATACCCGCCCTTTTCTTGGCTTGTCTCTGTTCGTTAGACCTTGTAGGCTTCGAGGTGCAGTAAGTCACACCGTCATACCCTCCCCCTCCCCTCCCCCCCCTCT